>JAXGGA010002475.1:0-121523 GCA_038373865.1 Uloborus plumipes
GACAGCTTGATTGAGCGGTTCAATGTTGAACGAAAAATTGTTCAAATCGGAAATGTAAATACGGGAATGAAGTACCCTTGAAAAGTTCTTTCCAACAAAAAAAAGTTTGTTCAAATCGGACTGTTCATTAAAAAGTTAGTATCGCGGGACCGGTTTTTTGAACGGCTCAAAGTTGAACCAAAAATTGTTCAAATCGAAAAATCAAATATGAGAATGAGCTGTACTCGCCGAGATCTTTCCAACAAAAAAAAGTTTGTCCAAATCGGAATGTTCATTCAAAAGTTATTAGGGGGGGACAGACAGACCGACCGACAGACCGACCGACCGACCGACCGACCGACGCACAAATTCCCCATCTCAATACCCTACTTTCAAATTTTTAATTTTTCGATATTCATTTTACCTTTTTATTTTTTTAACTTGGCGATATTTTTTGGACTTGGCGATATTTTTTTAACTTGGCGATATTTTTTGGACTTGGCGATATTTTTTAGATGCATTAAGCTACTTTTAATACTTTTTTCGTCTTTCTTTTATTTTTAACGGGAAAGTAGGCTAAAAACGGCAATTTACTCAATTTTGTAATGTGAATACTGAATAACAGATCACTCTCATTTGTGTTGATTTAGTGACGAACGTGTATTCCAGCTTCGCCTACATTTTAAATCACTTTGAAAAACATTTGTATTCATTCCTTAGCTTCTCGGATTTCTTTATGATGATTTAATAATGATGCGTTCAAAAGTAAGTTTTTTGTAACGATGTTGAATTTTGTGCTCGAAACAGTGAAACTAAAGCAGGTGCACAATTAAAAAGTTCCTCTGTTTTCACTTTAAAAAATGCTTTGAATAAGCAAAAGTGTTTGTAGGATTAGCTTGTACAGCTCAAGTCTACAGCTCTGCCATAGGTGACTCGCACAACTGTCCACTCACTGACAGAAGTAAATTGGCTTTGTCTATCCACTTTTCTAAGTTCAGAATTAACAATTGGTTGAAAACTGATTTAATTGATCTTTTTCAAAAAAAGAAGATTGACAAAATAAGGGTGTGCTTGCTAATTTTCAGATGATATGTCATAAAAAGTTAAATAAAACTTTGATTTGGAAGAAGGGAGTCCCGATTTTTGAGGCCGTTTCTCAATTATTGTTATTATTATTTGAGAGAATGTCTTTTAATTAGTCATGATGTAAAATTCAACTGCCAAATTCTTTTCGAAAAAAAGTCAGCTTTGACCCCTCCCCCCACCTAGGTTTTGGGACTTCTAGTTGCTTCTCTGTACTAAATTATCCTGAAAGTAAACAAATAATGACTTCGCTCAACAAGATTTTTTTCTTTGAATTTTTAAGATGAATTCAAGCAAAATATATAAAATTTTACTAGCGATCAATTAGTGTTTTACCCACCTTAATAAAAATTTCTTATAAACAACTATGACTAGACCGTAATCAGTGGTGTTTTATGAGGAGAAAAATCTCTCATTGCGTTTTATCACTTAGCTTTCTCACGTGAAAAAAATACGAATTACTCTTAAAGATATAAAAGAGCTTATCGTTTACAAAATTTATGAACTAAATTGAATCAGTTATTTCATCTGTGGAACAAAAATGCGATAAGAGTTCTTCTTAGAGGATATAAATCTAGTTTGATTTCAGGTTTAATCTCTAAGTTCATCTTTTTTTTTCCCATTTCTTCTTGAAATAGGATTTTTGGCTCTATTTTTTCCCGAGAATTAAAGTTTATCTAAATTAGTATTTTTCTGCGCAACGGCTAGAGACTCTTAAACTTAATTATAAACAGTTGTTTGTTTTGCATGTGTTCATTAGCATCTAATGATGTTAAACATTGCTGAACTCAATGCAGTGAGACTTGTAATTTTTTTTTCAACACATTCACACTTGTAATTCTCTTTATTTATTTTCTCTCCTTTTTTTATAACATTAAACGTTCTTTTGGGGAAAGTTTTATTTTATCTTATTCGAAAGATCAGATCAATAAATCAGGCTTAGTAAAGCAAGGGTCATTTTTGTTCTTCGCTGGTAATTAACATATATTCAAATTATTTTTGAATCTTCAAGGTGTTAAAGTTATGATTTTATCATCTTGAAGCAATAAGTTATGCAGCGTAAGTTTTTTCTTTGAAAAATTCTTTTCTAAAATGAATGTATAAAAACAGCCATCTGTAAGGAGAGATTTAAGATCTTCAAACTAGCGTGCACTGGGGAATATTCATTTAAGAGGACGAAAAGCTTTTTCGGATGGTTAAAAAGGGGAAAGGTTTAAATGAATCGACAATATTTTAATAGCGGTTAAAAAAAATAATCTCTGTTTTATTTGTGTTGATCATTTCGATCGTCCTCCGAATATAGCAAAAAATATCGGAATAAAATAAATTTAAATATTTTTAATTGCTATCTAAAATTAAGTACGATTGTATGCTACCATTGATTTTAAAGGACAGTATTTGCTTTTATACATATTCTTGTTTACACAACTTTGAAAAGATTAAAAAATATATATAAAAAAAAACACTTTTTTTTCACTCCAAATAAGTTGATAGGTTCAAAATAGAAATTAGTATTATTTTTTAAAGTTTAAATGAATACAGCAAACTCCCAATTATCTCCTGGTTTTTCTCACTTCTTCAAAGGGGCAGGCTATAGTTCGTATTCCTTTTTTTAAAGTATGAGTGTTGAGAAAAGGAATAAGTAAAATTTTTTAACTTTAAATGAATGTAAATATGCCATGAAATTAAAAACACGAGTATATAGGTTACAAAGCACTTTTTCAATGGGAAAAATTCACCAAGAGTGAAAAAAAGATTCATCGTTACAATCTTTGTTATCGAATGTAACTCAAGACTCTTTCCTTTTTTTTTCATATAAGCTTCCTTTTTTTGCCTTTAGAAAGTGGTTTCTTCTGATCTCGAAACAATGCAACTTAGTTGATATGTTTGTTGTTATTTCGATTAAGAACAACAAGACTATTCGCTCAGGGATTCAGGAAAACTGAGTCAAGGCGATTAACATTGCGCCATTTCAAATTTTTTATTAGGGTTATGTGAATGCAAATGAAATAGTTAAAACCTCAAGTTTAATAGTCAAGAAAATAGTTTGCACTGCATAAGGAGAAAATAATGTTTTTAAATATAACTTGCATTACATTGTTTTTCATTTTTTAAATTAAATTCGTACCTTCAAAAGAAAAAAAAATTGAATTTTTCACTTTGAAAAAGGAAGGAGCAAAGTGAAAAATGAAATGTTTTTTATTTCATTACAAAAAGTATGTTTCATCAAATGAATGTACAAAGTAAACGAATCAATTACTAAACAGATAAATAATGAAAGAATAAACAAACATAAGTACATAATAAATAAGAAGAATAAATGAGTGAATGAAATAGTGGACAAGTAAGAAATTCAGCAAATTAATGAATAAATAAGAAGGAATAAATAAATATAGGAATTCTAACTGACAAATGAATGCCTGACAGTGGAATTAATAAGTAAATTAAATCAACTATAGCACTTTGCCTCCTCCACTTTGCCCTGCGTGCATCTGACAAATTGTATTAAGCATTTAAAAACAAAGCATTCCGAACTTGAACTAAATACGTACTGCACTGGACATCAGGAGATCTCAAATCAATATCCAAAATGTTCATTACAAAATTTATAATTTGTTATAGCAAAAATTATACTTAATAAATCACAAGATACTAAACTATGATTTGTAAATTTTGAAAACGACTTGTAGAATGTTATACCTTGATCTTTGCAACAATTTAATGTTGACTTGAAACAGCTATATATGTTTAATAACATTTTTACCATTTCACTTTGCCCCACATTCTATTTTACTTTGAAACACATATTCGACCAAAGAGCTAGAAAGCTGTACAGGAGGGGGATGCGTCAGATTGAGTACCACTTCTTAGAACAAGAAATTGATTCTCCTCTTATAAATAAGCTCAAATCCACCTGCTGTGGAATGTGAAGGGAATGTCCATGATACTGCAACAACGTCTTTTTGAACGGTCCATTTAAAATGCATAAAAGATAAAATAAAACAAACTTTAACACTACCCAGTATAACGAACGTCAAGTAGCTTGTCACGGCCTCTAATTTAATTCTTGCCTTTTGCGAATTACCACCCTGTTGTGGTCTCTGTTATTTCTGCTCTCTACATCAGCTTCCTTACCCCAAAAGTGTAGACCTCCCCACGTGGCCCGTCAGACTCTGATTTATCGTCGCTATATTACCGTTGCCACTTGCTGTTTAATGGGGGGTGACATGCTTCGCAGGGCTTCCCAAAAAGCGGAAGATTCAATGAGCCGCCAAGCCCGGAATGAACCAAGCTTCCCATCTGTAACAATACTGGGCATCATAGAAATATTTATTCTTTGATGCTGATCTTTGTCCGACCAAAACGCTGTCAATGTGGACTCATGCAGAGATCGTGATAAATTTTCGCCTATTCATGTAGCTAGTAAACTTTTTGATAAGGATCGTGCTAAGGAAGGCAGTGTGGTAATATGGAGCATTCAAGATTCATTATATAAATAAGAAGCTACACTAGGGCATCCAGAAGTTTTTTTATGCTGGTGAGGGGAATGGGGGCGTTGGTTATTGCCCATAGAGGTATATATGTTAGCATACTAAGATTGGTTTTATGGCTTAAAAACAATGGTTCTAGGAGAGTTTTATGTTTCCAACCTCCAAATCCCGCTGTTTTCTTGAAAATATCTCAGTATACGTCTATAAAAAGACTAAAATTCTTTGTTCTTATCTAAATTCGTAAGAAATAGGTTTAACCACAGTTAACCTATTACAGTTAAAAAATGATTATTTTAGTTGATTATGTAACATTCATTACTGTTTAAAATTGACTTTAACAGCATCAAATACAGTTCCTTATATTATTTTAGAAACTTTCTATATTCGGTGCAAACCGAACCTACCAGCATTGTGAACTTTGTGCGTATCCTAATCACAGCGTTACAAAGCTGCAAGGTTAGGTTTGGCTAAACTATAATTGGAAAAACATGTCAAAATCAATGGTTTATAAAATTATGTGCTAGACGACGTTGAACACAGAGGACTCTTTCTCTCTCTCTGGACGAGCTTTGTTTCTTTCTTATCTTTTTTTTTTTTTGAGTCACTCATGTTATTGTAAAGAATGATTTATGTATTCTTTTCTAATTAAAATAATTTCATACATTATTTTTTTTTATTTCAAAGTGAAACTTTTAAGATTGCTTCTCCTGAACTTTTCGTCGAAATTTAAACAATCTTTTACGCAGCCAGAATAGCCATAGTTTTGAGGGTTAGTAATTTTTATCCCGCTGCAGCTCTCAGTTCAGTTGGTAATGCATTTGTATGTTTTAGCGAATGAAACATTTTTCTTTGCTTGCATTCAACTCCCACTGAGAAAAACTGATAATTAAAAGATTATCTTCTCGAGTTGTTTCTCTAACAATTTTTTCCCTGACCCTCCTCCCTTCGCCTCAAAAAAAAAAATCTTTCGTCACTCTAAAAAAGGGAATGAAATCTATTGTAAAAATTGTCTCAATACAAATGTACAAACCAGGTATTAAAACACAAGTTATTTGCCTTTTGGCTCCTCAGTTGCCCAAATATGATCTAGCTGATTATATCAAATCATTGTTAAACTATTAATTCATCACTAATTCTTTTCAAACAAGTGCATCATTTTTCTTTGTACGCCGCTACTCTTATTTAAAACTCATGCAAAGAAAGAATATTAATTTTATCATTTATTCTTCGGGTTGTCTCTTACCCCCTCCCCCTCTATTCCAAAGCTCTAAGTCTTTCCTAAAAAGGAATGAAATTTCTTGCTCAAATATTATTAATCTAGTTGATACTATTGAGTGATTTTGAATTATCGTATTTCCCACAGTTCCACAATTTTTAGTTTTAAATACAAACTTTGCTATAAAACGTCCATTGAAATAGTGTTCTTGTTTTTAATTTTATTTACGTATCGTCATTTTATGTTCATTAACTTTTACTAATCCAACACATTTCAATAAAACGGAATGACTTTTCTAGGGCGGGTACACATATTTAATGATTAAAAAAGGGGGGGGGTGATTAAATTAGAGTGATCTCCATTATTCCATAACAATACTTCTCCAAATCCCTTAAAGCGTTCCGTCTCCCCCAAAGTTAAATAAAAAGAAAAGTCTCTCCCGAATATAATCCGGTTGATTACATCAAACGATGTTAAAACATGGCCCCATCCTATATTTCCGCGTTTCAAGCTTTTATTTCATCACGAAAGCCAATTCCGCGTATGACTCGGCGGAGAAAAGCTATTACCCAAAGAGTTTTACGGTGTTTGTTTACCTAGCAGGCTGCGGGGCTGCCGTGTTTATTTGTCTGCCTTTCATCAGAAACTCAATCAAATTCGTCACAGTAATGAGATTTCTCAACGGGATCTTCGTGAAGATGGAACAGCGATGGCTCACGGAAAGCTATCGTTCCTGGTATCACAATCTATGTTGCCGATCTGTCTGTAATTGGTCAATTTGTTGATATTGCCTTTTTCGTTTAATGTTGCTTTGTTGAAAGCATGGAAGTGAAATTAAAAGGAAAAGCTTGATTATTTTTGTTCTTAGCATAGTCAATTTGTCTGATAGATCCATAGATAAAATTATTTTTTGTATTTTGCGCTAAAAGTTGCAAATATTGATTTTCTTTTTCAGCTGAAAGCTACGTAAAGCACTTTAACTACTTTGAATAGCAAATACAAATGATAAAGCATTTTTTTCTATGCGTCTCATTTGTCCAAAAATGATATGTTTTATTTGTGCCTATACATTTATTAAAAACTCTTACAAGTAAAGTCTAAAGTTAATTTTCTCATTTTCTTTTCGAATTTTGTTTGAAATATGTTTTTCTCCGAGCTTCGCAGCTTTGTTTTTCTTAAAAAGAAATAAAGTATTTTGCTCAAATTAATCTGGTTGGTTGCATCTAAAGATATTGCAATATTATCAAAAGGTCATTATTATTAATTATTTTTCTCAAATGAAATTTTTCTTTTTGTCTCGCTTTTATTGAAAACTATTAAGGGATTCTGTAAATTTTACTTTAATATTTAAACTTCGATTTGTCTACAATACTATTAGGATCTCTGCCTCCCTTCAAAAGAAATAAAAACTTTTCTCCCAAATATAATCCGGTTGATTGCATCAAATAGTGTTAAAACATGACCCATCCTATATTTCCGCATTTCAAGCTTTTATTTCATCACGAAAGCCAATTCCGCGTATGACTCGGCGGAGAAAAACTATTACCCAAAGAGTTTTACGGTGTTTGTTTACCTAGCAGGCTGCGGGGCTGCCGTGTTTATTTGTCTGCCTTTCATCGGAAACTCAATCAAATTCGTCACAGTAATGAGATTTCTCACGGGATCTTCGTGAAGATGGAACAGCGATGGCGATGGCTCACGGAAAGCTATCGTTCCTGTTATCACAATCTATGTTGCCGATCTGTCTGTAATTGGTCAATTTGTTGATACTGCCTTTTTCGTTTTATGTTGCTTTGTTGAAAGCATGGAAGTGAAATTAAAGGGGGAAGCTTAATTATTTGATTCTTAAACAAAAGCAATTTGTCTACTATAAGTTCAAATAAAAATATTCTTACCATTTTTCGAGCAATGTTTTGCAAATATTAGATGTTCTTTTCATTCTTTTTTTTTTTTTTTTTCATTTTGATCAATTAAAGATATGTGAAACATTTTTACTTTTCTTAAAAAAAATGTATGGAAAAGACAGAGAATTTAACCTAAAAAAAAAACTAATGGGATCGATTGTTTACAAATAAGATTTACTTCTTCAAGATCTCTTGCTTTGATATAATGATAATGTCATTTGAATGGATACATTAAAAATTTCGAGATAGAAGATAAATAATACTGAAACAGTTATATGTAATTTACTTCATTGTGATAAGTAAGCAACAGCATGAAATAATGAAAAGGTTTTAAAGTTGCAAGTGAATCAAATTGTAACTAACTTTTTTTTTTGCTTTCAACATTCATTTCTCGTTGCTTGAAATACGCTTGTAGGGACGATAAAAATATTTCTAGTCGTAACAAATATTTGGAACTCTGATATCAAAAAACACGTTTTCAAGAAATAGCTTGGGTTCTTCATGGTAGGATAGCATGGAAAGATAGGACCCTTTTTTTTATCGTCATAGTATTTGTTGAGACAAAACTGCAACGAAACTATCATACAAAAATGTTGTTCTTCTTCTTCATTCTTTATTTATATTTTACTTTTTTACTTCATAACAACAACGGATATTATTTAAACTGAAATAAAATATAAAAGTGCGTCAAAGTAAACATTTTTGAAGTTCAAGTATTCATTATCAACTACAAAACTATTATACCCTTACTCTTTTTTTTCGTAGATTTGTTACTAGGCCGCCTTTACTTTGGTATTCTTGAAATTTTGACTTAGTCCTTGTGAAAACATGCAAAATTTATTTATTTAATCACAGTATTTAAAAACTAACAAATAACTCGGACCTAATAGATAGATCCAATAACTGCAAGAATTCACTGGAGCATTGGTATGCATTCTATCGAGATTACATGAGGGTAACTCTGAAGTCAGTTTAGTTGTCACTTAAGGCTTGGTTTCCTACAATCGTCGCCGACGCCGGGCGCGACGCACGCTGGAATCAGAACCAGTTTGATTGGAGCGTGGCGTGAAGCGACGTCAATCAGCGGCTCAGGCGCATGCGCAGAAGGCGGCGTCGTTTGTCGCCTCGCCAGAGATCGACGATTTCACTCCTAGGAAACCGGGCCTTTAGCTATGCTGTCTGTGAGTGTTTTTATTCTGTTTAGCTTTGTTGCCTATGTGTTGCTTGAGCTGCAGCATTTATCTTAGTGTTTTATCGTATTTAGATGCAAATAGATGCAGACCGTTAAGCAAACGGTGTTTTACAATATTTGTATCCAATGATGAATATTTTAAGAAACGGATATTGACTTTCTTGTAAATATTTGGCACATTTCCGGGTTCGCCAAATATTTACATCCCGCTTATTTGGATGCCAAACATGATGACAACTTTGTAATATTTCTTTTAATTTCCTGCGTTGCTCATAATTCTTAATAGTGCAAGGCAGAGAAAACCAGCGTACATGTAATGCTTCAGAAAGTAAGGTAAATTTGAATGGCAATTAATGGAATAACAGCCAAATCAGCAAGATTTTATCAAATGAATCTGAAGCAACCATTAAAATAACATTCACTTGGCAAAGTTTGTATTTATCTGTCCAATAACAATTACTACAGCCTTTCAGAAAACTCGAATTTTTTCTTTAGAATTATAATTCTTTATTTCTTTCCTCAGGATTCTCGTCAGTATCCACGGATGATGGATGCGCAATTCTCAGTGCCAATTACCAATTCTAGTCAAGCCCATAACGGTATCAGCGATGTCCTATATAGCTCCTGGTCTGCGTGGACCGCTTGCAGCGTCACTTGTGGAGTGGGAATAAGTAGCAGGAAGAGAAGCTGTTTAAAAAGGTAACGAAAATTGTAGATAAATTATCAAATATTAGTAACAAAAAACATGCTATAATATTTGCTAGCAATTCGTTGGTTAAAAAGCCATCAATGATCAGCTTCTAAAACATTTGTGGTATGAATCTACTATAAGCTAATTCCAAATGTTGCATGTAGATTCGGCCCGGCATCGGACTCGTGTCCGGAGGGACCCGGGTTCGATCCCAGCCAATCAAAGATCCACCGTCTTGATTAATGGTGGCTGGGAGGCGTTAAAAATGTCGTGGTCACAAAGTCCTCCAAGTGAAACGATACCTCTGGGGGTGCTGGGCCTAGGGTTTGCTCGACCCTAGGTTCTAGGTTCAAAATTAAGAACAGAGCGCTCTTCAGGGCCCTATCCCGGTTAAACCACGAAGCTGTGGTAGGTACCTGGGACCCTGGAGTGTGAAATGAAATGCATGTAGATTCAAATTATGTACTTAATATATGACAGGGGCGGGTTTTTTTTCGACAGAAAAAGTTTAATTTGGTGGTTTCGTCAAAAAACTTATCTTAAGAATCTTCAACCACAAGTACTAATGTATATCATAAAAATGTATGCCATAAAATGTGCATAATACTAATGTATTGTAATAATTAATAATATTTCTGAAATTGAACCATATTTAAAGCAAAAAACTATGAAATACAGGTACATGAGCTCAGTTAATTTTTGGGTACAGGTCATGATTAATCATATTTTTACCTAGGTAAAGACGCTATGCTATGTATGGCATACGACAGATCATCAGAACCCGCTGTCTTCTGTCCCACCCTGTTGCTTTTCTAGGATGACATTTCATCCTAAAACTCATACTTCGTTTAACTTAGAGGTTCTTTAAAGCCCTCAAACACATGTCTTTAATTAGTTTCCTGATTGATTTCTGCTTGGTATACTTTGTTTGTTGATGTTAATATATTGCACAAAGGTGTTTATTAATTTCATGCAGTAAATGTTTAAAAAAATGTAACGGGTTGTTGACCCCAAAGTTGTGAATGAAAACTAATTTTTTTTGGTACTATAATTTTTTGGGGAAAATTTTCTTGATAAAGTATTAGTTATATGGACAAAACAAAGCCGCGAAAAATCAATTATTATTAAAGCATCTAAACATTTTCTTTTACTAAAAATGCGCTTTGCTCATATACTGAAAAAATACGTTCGGGACGTGGAATTCCTTACTGTCATCCAACCGGACTTGTAACAGAAATGCTTGGACATTTGCAATTTTTATGCTAATATAAAGCATCCATAACTATTTTCATGCTATAAATCTTGACTATAAATAATATGTATGGAGGTTATAAAACTCAAATTCAATACTTTTCTCGCAAACACGCGATATTTATAATGTGGTGAGCTGTACCCTGGTTTCTCTTCAAACAATGTCATTTATGATTAAAACAATAAATAAATAAATAAATATAATTAATTTTTTTCCAAGAGGTTTTTCAGGCTTTACGAAACTACGTGTTATCGTATTGTTTTAATTAAATTACTTACATTTTTACAATGAGTCTTACAATAGTTTGATATAAACATTGTATTCAACTGCTGCGTGTCATAAAGTAATAAAGTGTAATGTCATTAAATTTAATTATACTTTTTATTTTAGTGTATATAATGCCAAAGGCGTATCTGTTCCGATCTGTCACGGGGAGTTAGCCGAACACAAAATTTGCAAACTACAAGTAAGTTATATATATATATATCTATAATCATAAGCTGTTTACTTATCGATCAATATGCTCATGAATTAGGTTGTGCATTGCGCAATGCGTAGAGAAATGTATGGAACATAATATAACTTTCTTAAGACGATATAACTTCAAAAACTTTTGATTCATTTTATATTGTAGGTTAAAATTTTGGTGTCTACTCAGTTGTTTATATTTAATATGTTTTAATGGAAATTATTTTTGGGCAATATTTTATATTTTGAAATCACTTAAAGTCTAAGACTTTTGTTTGGGACTACTACAATAGACCTTTGGTTGCAGTGTTTGGTTCAACTTAGCCCTCCTTTCTTTCATTTCACTCATCACGTAAATAAAAATTTCCCTTTAGACTAGCAATAAGCAAAATTAGTTTTAAAAAATACTTGTTATTCTCATACCAATTATAAAGTTTTTTTCAAAATTAGTTTTAAATCGAATTTGTTTAAATACTAGTAACAAATACTTGCATTAATATTTTTCACATATAATCTCGCTCCGATAGACACAAACTTCAATTGTATGTTATATATGATCAACTTACCACATGCGTGTGTATCTCTTTCTGGGGTTGGAACTCGAGGCAGTTTTATTGTAAAATCCTTATTTAAAAAGAATAAATTGAAATCTTAAAAAGAGACAAGAAACAACAATATTTGACTTATCATAATACACGGTAGCAAATACGATTTACAATAAACATAACTAACTTTGAAATACACTTAAAGGCTCAAAATATTGCACCTGCAATTCAACGACCTTTCTTACTTACAGCCTCTATTCCGAAAGTCTCAATTTTTTTTACCAAGCTAAGATTAAGATCTTGTTCGAATGGGAAACACAATACATTTTCCAGCAACTACTTTGCAATAAATCATTCGCTGAAACGGCGATCTATTATAGTACTACAAGCACACTAAATTAACTCTTACTTTACCGCATAATAGCAGGTGTGATAAAAGATATAGTGCCCGCCCAATCTATACGTAAATCTGAGCACTGACTGAAGTCAAAACATAACGCAGTAGTAGATGTCTACATAAAGCATTTGGAAAAAAAAAACTGCAGCTTGCCGAGTTCATGGCTGCCTTCTTTGTTTGCGGATGAAAGAATTTGAGCCACTTGACTAGGTCATCCGCATGGTAAGAAAGATTAATGATTGTATAATTTCCGTCCTTGCTAACAATGCTATCAATCATTCAATTTAGAGCTGAGAGTGAGGTTTTTGTGTCCCGTATTGGATTTTTGGGTTAAGATGCATTATGGAACTTCAAAGTCTGGTGCAGAAGAAATTATTTTTAGTACCTGTGCTTGTGATGGTATGCCATCGACTCGTTTACAGTGAAGTAAAATGTGCGGAAGTTGAAAATATTTTAAGATGTGAGGATTTTAGTTGCTGTATAAAGGTTCCAAAAATGTCTCTGTGGACCAACTTTTTGAGGACGTAGAATTTTCAATGATCTATCTAATTTTAGCTTAAGAAAATGTTTTCTGGCGAATTTCTGCAACTATTTTTTGGAAAGGAAAATGTGAGGAAATAAGCAAAGCAAGTTTTGCCTTTTAATAGCAGTGTAAATGAGACTTATTAGAAAAGTAAGTGAAGTTGATCATTGTTGTCCACTTGACTGTCACTTTTTGGATTCAAGTGGGAAAACGCAACCAATCATTGGCTTCTTAGACATAAAATTGTTTCTTCTTAAGCCATCATTAATTGCTAGTAATGTTTAATAAATAAAACAAATGCTAGCGTATTCTGCTCGTTTAAGTACTTTGAAAATGTGTTAAAATATGAAAAAAAGTTTGTTAACCAGTTCACTTTTAAATGTGTGGTTACTGTACCAGAATTCCTTAAAACATCGAAGGTATGTTTTTAATGCACTGTAAAAAATGCGTAACCTTATTCCGTAAAAGCGGTGACAGCATAGCTACCTCCAATGCAATGGAGTAACTTAACTGATAAAACTGGTGTAACATTACGCATCGCTCATGACGTTACACTAGTTTTATCGGTTACTCCATGGCATTGGATGCAGATTAGGATGCAGAATGCTGCCACCACTTTCACGAAGTAAGATTACACAAATGTTTACCGTATAGCTGTGCTCAAGTTTTACTTGACAGTGTCATTCTTTCGAAATAGTAAAATGAGATATTATCAATGGAGCACCAAACGAAAAATGCTATTCTGTAAGATACGCCCGGATCATGAAATTTTCACAATGAATTTAAGAAAAGCCATTATTTTATTGTTGATTATACTTCAGCTTTAAGAGAGTGCACTGATTTAACAAAACCTTGAGTACTGTACTGCATATATCAGTATTGTATTGCAATGCTTGTACGCAGTGTTCATCAAAAATCAATTGGATGTGCACATTAGTCTGCTGTACATCAATTATGACTAAGTACAGTGAACTCTCACTTATACGTCGCCTCATTTATGCGCCTTTTTCACTTATATGACGATTTTAAATGGTCCCAGCACTTTCCATAGCAAAACAATGACAGTATCATTCGTTTATGCGTCGCTCTAAAGATAAATATTTCACTTATGCGCCGAATTTTCCCTAAAATGTAAAAAATTTAATTTATTTTCTTTAAAAATAAGCATTTTTCTTCACTTTCCTCTTTAATCTTTCGCCTTTATTGCTCAAGGAAGGCATTTTATCCACATGAACTAGTTTGGAGAGGGACAATTATCTGTTATGCATCGTTTTAAACTGAACAGTTTGGAATTAGGTGTACTACAATTTTTGTTTTCTCTTTATCATTGTAGTTACTTTACAGTTTTTGCCAAACCGTGGTAATATGTCCCTTTTCTATAGAAACATTCTTATTCATTCTCTCATTAGAGACTCTGTTGCATTTTAGTCCTTTAAATAGGCTTGTTCACTTATACGTCTCTCTCGTTTATACGCCTTTTTCTGTTGGTCCTTTGGGCCGGCGTATAAGTGAGGGTTCACTGTATTCCTGTCGGGCTGAACCTTACATTTCGCAAGGCTGACCTCTACATCTAATGAGCTAAACTGTACACTGTGGCTTTTGTGCGCACTACCCATCATATTTTGTGATTAGGAGTTCATATTTTCTAATTAAAAATTACCTTATTAACTGAAAAGAAGTTATATTTTCATTCCAATTCTCCAACTATCATCTACAGCAATCTAAATCTATTAATCAAAACTTTAATGTTGTCTATTGCGCAAAATCTTTCATAAAAAGAAAGCGAATGAACATTATTTATGACTCCCGGAGTGAGGCGGAGGCGTTTGATTGAGCTCCGGAAATGAAGTCACTAAAAGTTTGGGTGAAATAACTCGATTACAGCTTTTTTCTTTTTTTTATTTAATAAATAGGGAAGTGAAATGTCTTGAAGCAATTGTAATCTGCAGAAACTTTATTCAGCCATCTTTTTCAATCACTTTTTAGAAATAAGCATTAAAACCCTTGAAACTAAAAAAAAATGTGGGACAGTGGAAGGCGGTGAAAAAAATCAGTGGTTAATTGAATCACCCGTTTCATTGAATCAAAACGCCAAAAGCAGGAAAAACACTGCTTTATTGAATTAGCTGTCTTACTGACGTCATTCAAAATTCACTGAAATCTATACTTATTAAAATAAAGAGTCTGTTATATTTCAACAAATGGTGACAAAGCACATACATACAAAAGTTCAGGAAAAATTTCTTGCTCCACTTTGAATAAAAAGCTATTGGACTAAAATTTTTCCGAAAGTAAAAGTAAAAATTAAATTCACTTATAAGCAGTAAGATACCTCCTCTAAGTGATTAGGAACACATAATGAAAACGATACACTTTTTATTCGAAATATAGTGCCCCTCTAAAATGTTGATTTCAGACATTGACAATGTTTTCTTCTTTTCGGGTAATATGAAAGGGTAGATGTCGCGGATTTGAGCTGGAATACTTTGGCAAAACGATTGCGAAAGTAACCGAACCCAATTTTACGCCAATGATCCTTCTCAAATAGCCG
The DNA here is from genome assembly GCA_038373865.1 of Uloborus plumipes. Classification (NCBI taxonomy): domain Eukaryota; kingdom Metazoa; phylum Arthropoda; class Arachnida; order Araneae; family Uloboridae; genus Uloborus; species Uloborus plumipes. Next base: position 15,293 of record JAXGGA010002475.1, read on the forward strand.
AAAAAAAAAAGATAATGATTGACAATAGCAGAGAACAACTTACGAGAGGAGCACCATACTGTCGTGCTAAGCACAAAAGTGATGTCTGCACATTTTATCAAAATTGAGTTATGATCAACAGGTTTTTTTACGTTACGTATTTCACTAAAAGATAATTTTTTATTGTCACTTATCAATGGGAAATATTTTTCAAAGCTTCTCAAGAACTTTCATCTAAATCAAATACATAGTGGGACAAAACTTTAAACGACCACATTTATAACTTATAACTCAGCTGCAGATACCTTTTTTTGGGCTTAGCACAACAGTATAGCACTACTAATAACATAAACCTTCCACACTGTTAAAATTACAGTTTGCACAAAGCATCTTTAAAGGTGAAACGTTGTAGCACCAGCAGCACCCCCTGAAGGGCACCGCTTGACTCCCTATGACACCCTTAAAGTGCCATTTGACTGCATGTTGCACCCTATACCCAAGTAGCATCAACTCATCGAATTTTGCTCGGCCAATCATCGAACTCCTCGTAAACTGATCCCGTAACGCACGATGACATCGTTCCGATCAGTATTCGAGCACGGTTTTCGATGGGCTACTTTTCTTCGGAAAGCGATATCTTTCCGATCAGCTTTTCCGATGAAAATAAGCCGAGTTATATTCCAGCGGAAAACGATATCCTTCCGATCACGTTTCCAGATGAAATTCATCGGCACGGGACTGTTCTGCTCGTAAATTGCTCCAAATCTCATCGTATTTCGAGCAAAACTCATCGGATTTTGTTGCTCGGATTCTGTTTGGCCGATGAGACACATTGGATCATCGGCCGATGAGAATTTCATCGGGTTTCGATGAATGACCGATCATCGGTCGATCAGATGATGCTGCTAGGGTAGGTGCCTTATGGTATCCATTGGGTGTTCCACAGCTCCTCAGCATTCTTTTTGAGTTCATTTCTGCATTTCCAACTTTTCAATAATGTAATAATGTATTCAAATATGTTTTTGATGCTGTTAGCATTAGTTATGGTTCATTTTATTTCCAGGCATGTCCACCAAATTCTCAGTCTGTAGTTGCAAAGCAGTGCTCTCAATATAATAATCGCATTATCGCTGGAAAGCTGGTGAAGGAATGGATACCATCCAGTGAAGGTATGGGCCTACTTTTGAGCTCTTTTTTTTGCAACGTTTATTAATCTTTATCACTTAGGAGCAGTTGTATTCAACTACTCTTGTCGAAATAGAATTCAGCAGTTTCAATTAAATTTGTACGGTAAATCTACAGAATGTACTAATATGAATATATCACATGTAAGTAAAAATAGCTATGACATTTAAAAAAAAGTTTGATATAAATGCTCTTGAATCGTCCAATATGAGATTATATTATTTTGTTATTGAAAACACATTTGTGAAATACAGAATAAAGACTGACTAAACTTATAAACCTGTACAATATCTTGTATTTAAAAACTACAGTGTATCCCTTTTTATGAAGCTCATTTTGTAAAGTTAAAAACGATGAGTGTGAAAGGGATACTTTTACCGCGCGTACGAATCGACGTTAACCAATGAGGACGTCGTGAAGGAAAGGAAGCAAACCAATTGGAAGACAGACAAGAGTAAAATGAAATGTATAAAGAAATAAAATTCTAAATACTTGAAAAATATAAAAAATCGGAATATTAGAAAATGTATTCCCTGGATAATAAAATTTTATCAAAAAATTGGGACTCAAAAATAAAGTTTATTGGTCGGTAACAATTTTGATTGACATCGAACAGTAACACAAGATCCAAAATTCAAAGAGGCAGGTGGAGAGAAGATCCAGAGGACTTAAGATCCATATCATCTAGTCCTCGTATATTAAACAACCTTAGATATTCAATTAGAAATTAAGTACTACTATTCATTCCATAAAAGGAGGGATTAAAGAGCCAGTTTATATTTGAGTGCTAATGTATTGTAGAGTGGTTAAATCAAAGTCGAATTTATCTTAGTCACGAAATTGCTGGGAAATGTTCATGTGTTTCGATGCAGGAAAAACAAAACTGATATAAAAAAAATTACGTGCCTGCAAAACTTCTAAGTGAGACAAAAAACGAGGTTAATGTTCAGAGTTAACTGAACCTACCAAATATTAATATCAATATCCTAGTAACGGTTAGATCTCTCGTTTAATTGCTTAGGGTGCAAATTGTTTAAAATAAAACTACTAGCAGTTTAAAAAGTTTTGAATATAAAAACAGAACTATAAAGTAGTTTAAAATGATATCACAAACAATCTCTGAAACTGTGTTGTTACGTTTTCATAAAAGTGGCTCTTAATGAGCTTTTAATCGAAAGCTTTTTAATTCAGCCTTTTTTTTCATCACTCTGTTTTAAAGTACAAAACTAGGAAATACACATTATAGAAATTAAAAGCAGCAAAACTGTTCCTTTTCCCTACATTTCAAAATTCTAGTCGGAGAATAAACAAAAGTCCATTTATTTTAATTATTTCTCTAAAATATCCAATTTCGGGCAGGTTATGTATTGAACTAAAATAAGAAGGCCATAGTAAAAAAAAAACTTTAGCTTTTAATCTTTGCAAAAAATTATGTATAAAAATAACAATCAAAAATGCATATATGAATGGGCTGAAATAAAATAAAATAAACATTCAAAATTGATTCAATGGTCATTAAAATGCAAATTCTGTCTGAAGTTTGAGTGAAAAATTTTCGTGAATGGAAAAAAAATTCCTTCACTATGCAAAAGTTAAATAAAGAAAAGAAGAAATTAATGTTTTGTTGTGTTGAAAAAAGTCCAATTGCTGACATTTATTCTTGATTTCTGCTCTTGGAAAAAATAGTTTCCTTGGGATAAGGTTTCAACAAATTGAGATAATAGTAGCTGATTGCTCCAAAAACACCGATGTTCTTATTACCATTGTTATGTCAAAGATAGCAAAGAAAATGTGGCTCTTTAGCCTTTTCGTGTCTTACATTCAGCTCCTACGAACTTTCGACAAACAATTATCTTGATTGCTATACCAATTTTCTCCAAAAGATACGCATGTAACGAATCAATCATCAAACCTACGGGCGTATTGACAGTGATTGCATGAAGAAATAAAAATTACTGTACTAGGAATTATTTTAATGTATTTACATTTTCCAAGAAGTTTTTGCAACTTATACAAGATATCGTGCAGAACGTTAGAAGCACGACATTATCAGAATATTTCAGTTTTAGCAAAAATATGAAAATTTGAGTTAAATTGTCTTTTCAATTTTCCTAATTCATTTTATTATCCTTTCGTCGTTAAAAAGTAAACCAAAACATTTCATTTCTTTGGAAAGAAAGAAACTCGTTACCCTGACAACTACATAGTGTAAATATATCGGATAAATAATATACCTATCCTTACCAATACTAACCTAAGTAATAGTAAGTCCACTATCCAACGCACACAGTGTTGCTTTTAAGATACAGTTCTCTAAAGGTTTAAAATAAAAAAGCGAATAAAATGCAAATTTACAAAAAGAAACACGTGTTTTGGAGTTTCAATGAATCATCCCTTTACAAATCCAAAAGAAATAAGAGTACAAATGAAAGGTCATAAAAAAAAAACAGCTTTTCATTCATAAATTCAGTTTTTTTTTTCATTGAAGGATTTTTTCAGTGACCCCAAAACACTGATCTGAAATTTTCTGAAAATCTGTGCTCTTTCTATATTAGTTACTTTTCTTTTACATTTGAGCACATAGGTATTTATTTTTTCTCTTAAAGAAAGCTTCTTTCTCCATATTTCCAATTTCAAACACAAACACAAATTATCAGTCTCTCTAAACATAAGTTGGTATAAAAATATTAATTCTCCAGTTTATAATTCAAAAAAAGCACATAATGATTAGAAAATGCTTTGGTAATATATATTTTAAAACAAGTGCAAATGCTTTTTGAAAACAAATTGGTATATTTTTTTGAAATGCATTTGAATTTGACTTGGGTCTGAATTTAGAGTTTACAAAATAAAATCAATGAATGGTGTCTACAAGTTGATATTGAATATATATCAAATGCCGGATCTTAGAACAAGCCGCTGGCAGCAACTTTGGGGGTGGGGGATTCTGACAATGATCCTAAATGGCAGGATAGTTTCGAACAAAGCTAATCGTTTATTTTAAAATCGATTAAATGATTACCATTTCTTAGGTTACCACACATTTAATAGTTTAGGTTTTCTTCTTCCGTTTTGTTCCAAATTCGATAAAGTAGTTAATGCGTAAATGAGGCAGTTTGAAATGGAGAAATTGCAACTCGAAGCTACCACGAATAACTAGTATCAAAACACACTCTCTCATCGAGGAAAGTTAATTACATCATTGATGGCATCCTTGAGCAGCAGATCTGCTAATTGATTATTAAGCAAGCTCTATGTGTAAATGAATCAATCTGGCCCTTGATCATATCTATCTCCTTCCATCAGGTCCTAAATCGTATAAATAATATATATCTTGTGAAGTAAAAAGGGCGAGTTTTTAAAAATTTACAAAATTTATATAATTGTTTATTTTGCATCTTTTTATTCAATAATTCCTGTTTCCTACTTTTGGATAACTATATAATACTTTAGGCTTTTGTCTTCCGTGTTTTACCGAAAAATATGAATGGTTATGGTTAAAATTGGCTAAAATATGAGTGGGGTCAGTTTTAAATCAAGAATTCGTGCTTTATCTTGTTAAAAGTTATGAGAGTTTCGTCACCTTGTCTGACTGATACTTTGTAAAACATGAAAAGTTTGAAATTTTGTTAAATATAATTATTAAAAAATAATAAAGTAATGAAAAAAAGCTATCACGAGTGACTAGTATCAAAATACACACTCATCGAGGAATGTTAATGACATCATCGATGCTATCTTTAAGCAGTCTATCTTCTAATTTATTATTATGCAATTCCTATATGTGTAAATGAATCAATCTGTTCCTTGATCGTAGCTATCTCTCCACCGTCCTAATCCGTATAAATAAGATAAATATTGTGATGGCGTAAAGTAGAAAGGGCGAGTTTTTAAAAATTTACAAAATTTATTTGTTGCGATCAAGTTTCACTGCTTTTTTTATAATCATTTATTTTGCATCTATTTATTCAATAATTCCTATTTCTTACTTTTGGATAACTGAGCTAATATTTAGAAAAGTGCCAATTTGAGTCCCAAGTGAATTTTCACTAGTATTTCAATAACTAGTTACAAAAGTAATTTTCCCCAGAAAGAAGACAAGGTTCTCCTTTCATTTCATCTAATAACATCAGAAAAAAAATTATTTTCTTCAGAAAATTTTGTTTTTATACATCAAAAATCAGATCGGTAACGTGTCCCCAGTAGCAAAGCTTAGCATGCAAACAGGTCATGCGCACTTTCTAACTTCCCAAAAAAACGCACTTGCACGAAAAACGATTCTATTTTTACCCCTTTGTTAATATTTTACTTCATTTTTGTTTTAATCGATTTCTGATTTTCTAGCCGATGCGAAATAAGCGTGTCCCAAGTTCCGCCGTCAGAGTGGTAACAATAACTTCCGATCTATGTTTAGGCTCCCAAAATCATTTCCTGCACCTATACCACGTGATACTGAGTACCTGGTGGGATGTTTTATGGAATCGTAATTGAAAATTTGCATTTCTGCATCTAAAATTGTATGTAAGATTTTTTAAAGTGATTTTATAAAATGTGTGTCATTTGAGTCATCAGATCGGTAACATGCTCTAAAATGCGCAGTTTTTATTATTTTAAAAATTATTTTATATATAAGTATAGTCCTTTATTACAAGTGAAAAAACCACGTGTTTGATTTTGGTTTAGTGTGACCGACTCGGAAATAAAAAAAAAAACTTTGTCGGTTTGTCAGATCGGTAACAGTCAGAGCGGTAACATTGAAAAACAGCGAATATGTTACCGAGCTAACTCACACGTTTCAGAATTAAAAAATGCAAAAATCATAGGCTTTAGCCATATATTGAATATTTTTGCTCTTAAAAAATGAAAAGCAATGAATTTTTAGTACAATTGCTTCATTTGTGGTTTGTATGACCTTACAATAGAAGTTAGTAAAATAAGAAAAAGTGACACTGCAGAAATTAAGTTAATTGATTATTATTATTATATTTATTTATTTATTTATTTATTTATTTATTTATTTATTTTTGGTGCTTCAATTTCTGATATCTTCGCTAAAAAACTAGATAATAACTAGCATGCTAAATTTGAATTTCTGATCAAGAAATTAAATTTCCTGCAACTAATTAAAGAAAAGCAAGCAGTAGAGTTGTGTGTTGAAAAAGTTGAAGTTGTGTGTTGTTTCAAAACAAAACAAATGTTTTATTAGCTTGGATTTGGTAATCTCATAATTTATTTTATCTAAAAATCTTATCGCTCATTTTTATTTCCAAGAAATGCTTTTTTATAATGAAATTTGACTTTTTAGCCTAATGTATATATTTTAATATAATTATCTTAATTCTATGTTAAAAATGCAAGGAAATGATATCATATTTAGAGATGTTAACGAAGACTGGAAGCATAAACTCAAATATGTAACTCATATTAACATCAGATCTGTAACATTCATCAGATCTGTAACGGCTTAAAAGTGAGTAATCTAAGGAGGGGGTAAATAGCTTACTTGACCTCCCCCGTTTTATTTTCTTGCATTTAGACCCAATTTAGACTTAAAATTCAATATTAGTTTTTTTTCTGCAAAAAAATTTTTTTTTCAGAAAACTCCAACTTCAAATTGGCACTTTTCTAAATATTGGCTCAACTATACAGTATTTTATGCTTTTGTCTTCGTGTTTTACCCAAAAATATAAGTGGGGTTATGGTTAAAATTTGTTAGAATATTGGTGCCAGTTTAAAATAGAAAGATTGTGCCTCAAAGCCACCATGAATGACTGGTATAAAAACTCGCTTATGGAGAAATGTTAATGACATCATAGATGTTATCCGTGAGCAGCCCATCAGCTAATTGATTACTATCCATGTTCTATGTGTAAATGAACCAATCTACCGATTTGTTTTTTTTTTTCTCTTGCAATATTTATTTATTTAATTCAACTTTTACCTTTTATTTTATCACTTTATTTTGTCTTATTTATTTCCTTTATTTGCATCGTTGACGTTGCTAAATCTTTGTACAACTGATTTCAAATACGGCTCTTTTTCTTATATTTCTCGAAACACACTCTCTTATCGAGGAATGTTAATGACATCATCGATGCTATCCGTGAGCAGCCCATCAGCTAATTGATTATTATGCAAGCTCTATGTGTAAATGAATCAATCTGTTCCTTGATCGTATCTATCTCCTTCCATCAGGTTCTAACCCTTGCGAACTGCGGTGCGAGGCCAAGTCCGAGAAGATGGTCTACGGCTTCGGCAAGGTGTCCAGCGGCACCCCTTGCCCTCTGGGGCTCTGTCTGGACGGCAGGTGTTTGGTAGGTACGCCGCCATTATTGATTAAAATAGAATTTCAGACGTGTGTTTTGCCAGCCTCGAGTTCAGGAGTTCAGGAACTCTTGCTTGATGAGACTGGGGAAAATGTTTTCAATATTTCCGTACTTTGTTGGAGATGGCTTACTTAGGTTTAACGATTTTAACCCTTTAAGGACCATAAGATTTCCGGAAGAGTATGGATTAGTTTTGCCTAAAATTATTCAATAGACGCAATACACGTAAGTAACGTGTATTCAAGTTTCAAACTCAGTTTTGTGTAAATGAATGGAAAATATGTGTCTTTACTGACCATAAGAAGGGAAAAGCTAAGACTTCGTTCTTAAAATTTATTGTCATTATGTTTTATTAGGTTTCTTTCTTTTTTTTTAAGTTTTTCTCCTTCAAAAGTAGTCTTACATAAAAAAGATGAATGGCAGTATAAATGCAGATCTTTGTGATACTTTCCAACGAAAAACAAGAAAATACTATAGTTGACTTTTCAAAACTTTTTAAAAAAATTATTTTTTGCTAAGGGTCAAATTCTGATTTTTAAATTGCGAGGGGGGGGGCGGAACTGCAATATTTAAAAATAATGGCAAACTTTAACAACAATATTACATCATAAATTGCTTAATAATTTCAAAAATTGATAAATCAAATCACATTTTTGACTTTACTACCTCATACATGACATAAAAATTGAAAAAGCATATGAATTTAATTTTAATTTAAAAGGAAAATTTACAGAAAAAAGGCTGATTCGTTTTCAACTCCAGGTCAATCTAAATTCTTTTTTTTTCTGAAAATAATAAGATAGTACTGCGAATTAAAAAAAAACAAAATATTATCGCACACAAAAGGTTATCCAGTCCGAGATTAATTCCTTTGTAAAATTTTAAAAAAGAATAAGTAAATAATTGGATTAAGCTGGCTTTGATACTAAGCACCTAAAATGAGAATCATCGGTTTTTGACATCGCAATTTTTGCAAAAAGGTTCATTTCTGCCTTTTTCTTTTCTAAATTTTCGTTTTCCTGCTTGTTTCATTTTTACATATTGTTCCTATTCTTCCAAAATTAAATCAATATTGTCTTTTTGACCCAAAAGCTGTATGATGAAACTAGAGCAATTATTTCATTATTAGAGATTAGTCTTCTTGCTCAACAGTAATTTGAGCTGCATGACAAATAACCACGCACAATAATTAGCTGCGTTATTCGATATAAATTATAAAATTTATTCATAAAAAACGCGAAAATAATGTCTTTTTTCACACCTGTTCCTGATTATCTGTACCTTAACTTTTCTTATTTTAATGAATTATAGCAAGTGGGCTGCGACGAGCGTTTAGGGTCAGATGTGCAATTGGACATGTGTGGTGTGTGCGGGGGCCGCAATGCAACCTGTGTTCATTATAAGGACTTCTATCTGAAGCAACCTTCGCATGAAGGAGGTAAGTGGAACGGTTTTAATGAATTCGCCTACATAGGACACGCTACTCTTCAATCATTTCATTTGTCAATTTCTATGAATTAGTCAATCGGCAGTAAATTAAAGGGAATGTGTGAGCAAATATATTCTGATGGCTCGTTGCTTAGGCATTGCAGAGAATTTTTTCTAATTTGCGCAACTGTATGACAAACATGAAATATTATTAAATAATGATACAGTGATTATATTCGCAGACAGTACGAGGGTAGTCATGGTTCGATGAAGTCCCACTTGTAATTTAGGTGTATTTTATCTTAAGACTAACAGTAGTCTATAACTCCGAATGCCGCTGAGAGCACATGCCATGGCAAAGACACTGCGAATTACAACGGTCATAGTCACAAACGTCAGAATTGTAACTTATTGCAGGAGTCATGTTATGACGCATTTCATGTATCTTCGCTTCAACAAAATCCAGTATTAGCAATCTGAACGTAGCTCAACAACCCAAAAATTGTCTCCAAGGCAAACCAGCTGCAAATTAGTCGTAAGTCATTTAAAATCAGTACTTAAAAATGTCTGAAAAGGAGTTCTAAACTTAAAAATTACTGAGCGAAACTAAGACTTAAAATCCTCAAATAAAAAGGGAAACTGAGCCCTGGGTAACTGCTGGAGCTAGCACTTTTGATGTCTCAACCACTGAGGACTCCTGCATAAATTTGGAACCCCTTTCTAATTTACTTTTTCTTTTGGTTTCACTCCGACCTGTATTTTTCAATTTTAAATGCGACAAATTTGTCCTGAAATTTAATTTTTTCCCTACTTCCGAAACGGTTCCTGAAAAGTCTATGACTGGTGTTGCAGTGTTGCGCTGGGTCTGCTAACGGGTCAACAACAATGCTACCGGGGTTCTGCTGTCTACTACCGGTTCGATAACAACTATTTTGTCGGTACAGGAATTATGAAAAAAAATCACGCTATAACAATTTGTGACGGGTCCTTCTGTGACATGTAACATGTGTATGAAGACGTCGTTTCGTGACGACGACTCCGACTGACATGCGTAAGTTGCTGTAACCTATTATGACTTGTAAAAGGACCCTAGCACAGCAGTGATTGTTCTGGTGATGAGACATCCAAGAATCCCAATCACAGAAAACTTCTCTGAGAGAAAATTAAATCATGAAATTATCTTCCAATGGACGTTCTGTTCGAATTTTAAAGTTGATAGTTCAAACAACAATTTATTTGTTATGTACTATTACTATTAAGCACTGCTAAGGACATATTTTCGCATGCTTTTAAAACTTGGACCATTTGAATTTTCAAAATATTTAACTTGATAAAACCTTTTGTACTTTTCCCTCCTTTATTATTTGGTCTACTACTTACGCGGGCATTCATTTAATTTGGTATTTTTTATAGACAGACGGAATGCTTACAGTGAAGTTGTTGTAATTCCAGTCGGAGCTCGAAACATAATAGTAAGACAAACGGTGAGCAAGAATTTCTTAGGTAAGGGAAATGTATCTCATTGTACCAATTTTTGTTTTGAAAAGATTTTTTTTCTTACATTGATGTCATTTGAAATTATAATTTGTTCGTTTGATGATCGATAAAAGGTAATAATCAGTGCTACAACTTTTCTTCCTCAAAAGCATTTATTCTAACGAAAGTTTTTATTCTTAAAAATAACTAGTTTACTTTAAGTACTTGCGTTCAAACTGTAGTTGGGGCAATTTATCCTAGCTTGGCAGCGTCATAATACTATGATTAGGATCTGCGTAACCATCACAATGCTGTCAGGCTAAACTTTCCCCAACTGTAGAGTAGTAAACACAATAAACACAAACACACACACACACACACACACACACACACACACACACACACACACACACACACACACACACACACACACACACACACACACACACACACACATCTTCCAGCGATGTTTTGGTTATTAGAATGTTCAAAATATGTATTTAGTGTGTACCAAAGTCTTGATGAAAAAAACCACTTACTTCCCAATCTGTTTTGCTTCTACGTAATTTAGTAAAAAGTTCAACAGTCCGTATACTTAATCACCAAATTTTGACAAAAAGTCTTTAATTTAGAGGCCTTTACTAAAAGTTAACAATTGTGATAAAATTAAGGAAATTTCAGGACACAAGAATAAAAGATATTGTCGGAAAGAAAGAAAAAAGCAGGCATTTTTCTTTGTTACATATTAACATTTCATACAAAATTTTTCAAGCTATGCGTAAAAACTCCAGGTCTATTTCTAAATTGATTTGGAGTAAAGGGTTAGTTCACAGAAATACTGGAGTGGAGCTGACTAGCACTCGTTATTGGTAGTTTATGTTTATTTGCTGGTTTAATTTTTTATGTTATGAATGTTCAGTTCCGAAGAAATAAAAATTGACTGACAGATAAAAGGTATTTCTCATGCTGCTTTTTAATCTTTTATATCAATGATGCACAAGTCCGTTTTTTAAGAGAGTAATTTTTGTTTAATTGGGGAAATATCTCCATTATAAAATGACGGGTGCATTATAAAATCAATGATCATTTGTTTCATAACAAATATAGTACAATAAACTCACACAAAAAGCCTATATATTTTAGTACGCAGTGAATTTATCAGCGTGCTTGATAGTGTACGTGACTACTGTCTGACCACGAATGAGATGGAAAGCCGAACGTCGCGTTTACAAGTAGAAATGGGCGCATCTATTAGTTCTCTGCGATCCAGCTTTTGCAGAAGTGTTTTATGAAGAAAGTACCCCCCCCCCCGTCTCTTTCAGATAGATTCGTATTAATTGGTCTATTTGCCGATTCTGCATGGGCCTGCTCAGTTGCTGCACGAAATACCGTACAAGGATTCCAAGCATGTATTTTTTTTTTTCATTGCATAAACTTTGTGAAGAGTACGGAATCTTGTAACGCAATTCAGTTTTGAAGATTTACGCAATCAGAATTTCAATAATATTTTTTGGCTGAGTAATGGAAGTACCTTAAAACATATTGCATTCTGAAGTTCATGGAATGAAACAAGGATATAACATATTAGTCTTCGATTCAACTTTTTTCTTTATCTTTTTTTTCTTTTGCCCATGTGTATGTGTATTTCAAAGCATAATTGTTCTAATTTAACTGTGTTTAGTATAAAATGCGTTTATCTTTGTCACATTAGTAAGAGACTATCTGCTTTCATTCCAGCTCTACAAGACAAAAATAATGGCATAATATTCAATCGAGATTTACCAACTACAAAGTACGAAGGTCGCTACAGAATCGCTGGAGCTTCTGTAGAATTCAAGAAGTTGGACAATGTGAGCGAAGTTTTGCTTGTCAAAGGCCCAGTCACTGAAGACATGTATGTGCTGGTATGTTTGTGTGTTTTTATGCTTTCTATTTCTCTCTCGATAAACTGAATAGTCGTCATTCACCCGTCCAAATATGATTTTTTGCCCTTAACCCTTTGACAGTTTCGTTTTTACCAGAATTCGTTCCAAAATATTCAACCAAAATATTCAATATACATTCTGGTTTTTTTCTTTTTACATAGGCCTAACCAATACATTGATATTATTGGTTACTCGTCTAGAAGGTGGTTAACGTAAACTTCTTTTGATTTAACTTCTTGAGACCAGGTAAAAGAGGGGGCAACCCTCTAATCATATCATGCATTCGAATGGAGTCACATTTTTTATTGCGATTTTTGGTTCATTTTACAATTGCCTGCGCTTTTGAACCAATCAGAATAGAAAACATAACAGATTAAAAACTTTCACTTTCTGGACAACTATCGCCAACCATACAGTAATTTGTTAGTGGGAATAATAAAGACATGAAGGGGGAAGTAGTAAAAGCGAATTGGAGAAATCATTGCCTGTACGACGTTCGGACAATTCAGTAAAGCCCAGAAAACTATGTCCGTACAACGTTCAGGCAAAACAGGAAACGGGTTAAACATGGGCTAAAATAAAAATTGCCAGCTCATTTGATTCACAAAAAATTTTACCTGGATAATAAATTACCCTTGGCCATTTTTTCCAATCTTAATGATCTTTCTTTTGTCTTCTCTTGAAGTAACATTTTTCAATCAAAAACTGTAGCGAGTAAAAATTAATTTTGAGATGATCCTCACAGATACGTATGCAAACACGTTTTTCTCATTTTCCTGCAACATCACAGACTGATACATCCAATATACGAAATTTGAATAAACATGTTTTTAAGATAGGTGATCGTAAAACATGCTTTACCATGCCAATCAACAGTAAATCTTTTCCTGGGTGTTTGCAAACTTGCTTTTGAGTGCATTGAAACATCCCTTTTTTGAAGCTAGACGATAAGAATAGGGTGTGACGCCGCGTTAAGTACACCAAAGCCCCACCCACGCTTTTGCCATCTTTCATCCCATGAAACATCTAAAAAAGCTTATCAGGTCAGAACTCTTATGGCATCGAATTAATATTTCATTACACCATGCCACCCAAGTAGTGAGAGCTCCAATTTAAGAGAAGTCATCTAGCAAAAGATGGGGAAGACAATTTACGCAAATTATTTGTTATCTTTGAGGGCGAATTTATGTGCAGCAGTCATCTAAATAAGTTAATAATAGACGCAATTTATTTGAAACATCTTAATATGAAGCAATGGCTTAATGCAGTTGACTTGTTTGGATGCTTAAGTTTCCTTATGATGTTCAGTACCTTATTTAAAGATTACTTGATACATAGAGTCATGCGAGTATTTATCTAAAATTGCAGTTATTCAGTGTAGCTTTTAGCCACTATTTTTAGCCTTCTTCCCCATGCAAGTGAAAAAAATACGAAAAAGCATAAAAAATTGCCTTAATTCATTTTAAAAATTTTAGTAATTCCACGAAAAAAGTAAAAAAAATAAAATAATAACTATGGAAAAATTAAAAATTGGAAAGTAAGGTTTTGAGATGGGAATATATGTATGTCTGTCTGTCCGTTTGTCTCCCCCTCCCTCTCAAATAATTTTTGAAGGCTCGAAACATCCTGGCAAGGACTCCTCATACCCGTTGGTTTTGTGATTTGAACAACTCTTCGTTTAGCTTTGAGCAGTTCAAAAAAATTTTCCTCTTCATAACTTTTGAGTGAACAGTTCGATTCGAAAAGACCTTGTTTTGTTCGAAAGATCTCGGCGAAGACATACATTTAAATTCTTATATGTATAATTAAGGGAATATTGATCAGATGCTAGAATGTCGATATTGGTATGCGGGAAAGTAGGCTTGTTTAGTTTTGGACAGAAAATCTTGTTCTATTCTTAGTTGTATTTTTTAAAATTAAAACGGAAGAAACACTTGCACTTGCGGACGGGTTAAAAAAAATCGCGCAACATTCATTCGGAGGTAAATAAAATGAAAATTAATACCGAAATTTGAGAGAATTTTGTTTCCCTATCACAATACTTCTTTTACAATTTAAGAGGAAATGAAAAAGAAGATCGATTTACTTCAAAATCAGATCAATCCAAATTATTTTTATTTACAAACAATTAGACAACACTACTAATTAAAAAGAAAGCAAAAATAAAGTCTTTCCTTGAACGCTATTCAGGAAAAAATAAAATAAAATATGGAAAGTTTAGTGGAGACAGCTTGAAGTGGCTTTTTTTTTTTTTTTTTTTCTCCCTTCAGTTAAATGTTTAAAAATGAATCTGGCTACTTTTTATACAAAACGTCTCCAATAGCATCGATTAATCACTTTCCACGAGAATTTCTTCTAAAAATCAGGTAATTAATAACAATATCGATTTCCTAGCTCAGACTTGTCAAGTGTCGCATAAATTGGATAAAGAGCTTCAAAAATAAATTGAGGTGAGCAATTTCTTGCCTCTCAGGGAAACATCGAGACAGCTGTTGGCGAAACCTGTTTTATAGTAAGGATGATTACGTTATATTATCTTCCTAATTTTTCTCCTGTCTAGTTTCTCCCGCATACTACCCCCAGGACCCCCCCTAATGCGATTATTATAAATGTTACTTCTAATTGTCCCGTAATAAATTAAGTATGATGTATTTCTTCCAATTCCTTACACTTTCGAAATTTCTGTTATCTAACTGAGTCGTGACTAAGAACCCAGTTTTAGCCTCTAAAATATATGGCTTTCATATTGTAAAACTATTTTCAGTTTTTGCATTAAAACTTATGTAATTTTTCTTCCTTTTCAATGCGAAGGGAATTTTATTAAACAACTAGCTTAATACCCGGCGTTGCCCGGGTGCTTATTAATACAACATAGCATTCAGGGAAAATAAGTAAGAGTTCTATTCATATGGGTATAAAGTAATTTGCATCAATCAGTCTCTTAGGTACAAACTTTGAAAAAAACTAAAATATTACAGAAAGTTAAACGTTTACAGAAAAATAGTCTTATCAAAAGGTGAAAATGAAAGATAAATGTTGTCTGTGCCTTGCCGCGTCCACTGGCATAAAATATATGCACATGGAAGTGAAAAAATTGCATCAATTTCACCCGCCAAATTTAAAATATTAACTTTTCTCTATTAATTGTTCCCACCTACAAAGTAAAAATTATTATAACTCAGAAATAAATCTGTTTCTCGTTCTGAAGGCTTATCTCCATTACAGACGCAACTGTCGTCGCATTGCAAAATTGAAATTCAAATCCGTTGTTCTTTTTATAAAGTCCACATGAATTATGATTGTTTTTTACTTATTTCAAAGCTAAAAGGAAATAGGTGAGCCTTAAATTGAAAATTCATTACTTTAATCGTAATCATTGTTGGAAAATACTGATATTTAAAAATCTTAAATTTCATCAATTTGAATGCTAAAAGGCCTATCTCGATTACAATATAAATAGGCTAGATTCCTATAAAAGGGTCATTTTTTGACAAAAAATTTAAATTTGAGCTTTTTAGATTTTTTAAAATTTCAAGACCCCGCCTATGAGAATTCTAGGGCATCAAGGAACCTCTGTGTCAAGTTTGATGGAAATCTGACGCAAACTTTGGATTTGTATAGAGAACAAGTATATATATATACATGCACTCATTTTTATAGATATAGATAATATGATGCAAGTTGAATTACAGGTATTTACAATTTTTCAATGCAAGGAAGTTTATATGCGTGTGGCGCCAGAAATGAACAAAATAAATTTTGATTGCGCGTAATGTCTTTGAAATCTCACCACATCACAGTCGGGTTTTAATTTTTCTTGCAGAAAATATTTTTTTTCTACTTTGATAGTAATATTATTTGAGACATATATTTTTTCTGCCTAAAAATTATTTTACAGCTGCGTATAAATGCAACACCTGCGATATTTAATTTTGTTGAAATTTTGTCTGGCCATGACTGGTTTTTGAAATAAATGATTAATTGTAAATCAAAATTTTTTCTTGTTTGGTTCTTATAATGTCAAGTGTACGAAGCTATTTTTTCCCCTCAAAATAAGTTATTTCTTTGAAAAATATGCTTAAAAATGAAATTAAAGAAAATTGAATACAAAAAAAAAAGGAAAAAATCATTCACGTCTAAGACACAGTAAAATTTGAATAATATTAAGCTTCGTTTTCACGTTCTTTAATTTAGTAAAAAAAAGGGCAGGGTCAGGTTTCGATGTTGACGTCTTCATAACCTATTTTTAAAATGTAGATTTTGTTTAATGATTTAAACTTGCTTTAATCACTTCAAAATAAAGCTTTATATGTAGCTTTGTATGATCGTACACTTTTATGCTCGTATTTCAACAAAACCGATTATAAATAACAAACAGCGTTTTCAAATCGCGATTTACACATTTCAAAGGCATACTTTCACGTAAAATAATGAATGTATTGATTGTTTTAAAGATAAATTCACCGACTTAAAGGTTTTGAAAAGCAACTGATCGTTCTTTGAAAAAGATAAACAGATTTCCATTTACATTGTAATGGTCCATTATTTACTTTTAATGTTATAAAAGGCGGTTTCAGCACGAGTTAATGTTGAATATTTATTTCCATGGACCGAATTTATATTGTTATTTCCTTTAATGTGCTCAGTGATTTATGCTTCACATTTGCAATGAGCATTTTCTGCAAAAATAGGCATATGAATAAGTTGTTGTCATTGTTGTTATTCTCTCAATTTTGCTGCATAAATTTTATTATGCAAAGGAACTAGTCAAATGTATTTGATGTCATTATTTCAGAGATAAGGTTTATTAAGTATAAAAATAAAGCCACAATGCCCTAGGAGATTTATTACATTTGGAACGGAGGTGTCATATATTTTTTCAATTAAAAAATTTTGGCACGTAACAAAAAATACTGAAGATAGCAATCAGCTTTTTTTACATTATTAGTTAAATAAAAAATCCTTTAATAAATTAAAATTTCAGCCGATGCATGTATCAGACAGAAGCTAAGAGGGAATTTCATTTTGCCGATTTTCGCCTGATTGCGCTACAAACTGGCACTACACGTTCTGTTACTTTTTGAAAACATTATGCAAATATGCAAATATGATGATTTACATATTTGTACAATGTTTGTTACAATTTATAAAGGCGTTGCAATTAATACAGTTAAATGATTTGGGTACTTAGAAGATACTAATTCTTCCAAGGCCTTTAATGGTAAGGCCAGGAAAATTTTGTGAACCCTTATCCAGCCCCTAAATATTTCTTTTACTATGAAATGTAATAGCAAGAAAATGTTAAACCATTTCTTAACTTAGAGAGCCTAAATTTCATCTTTTCTTCATCTAGGTTCTTCTCCGAAGTGAAAACCGTGGTATTCACTACGAATATTGGCTTCCCAAACAAACCTATAACCATTTCAGAAGCGACTACGCTGTTCCTTTGTCTAACCAAGAACTATCAAGGCCAGTTTCAACCACAACAATCAAGCCAGTTCCCCCCATAGCAAAGCCAACTCTGGTAACTCGTACGCACTACCATCCCACCAAGCCAGCATTTGCATATGGCTATGGGGAGAAACCCTACAGGCGGAGGGATGCTCCCATATTCCGCCACATTCCCACCACCACCGCCGCCAAAACCAACACAGAAGCAGTGATGGACGACAAGGACAACTTCGTGCCATCAGTTGCCCACCCAAATGATGGTACGCTTGGGCATTCCCCGAATCGGGAGTTTCTTCTCAGAAAGGACGTGCTGCCAATGTACAAACCCAAATATCTTTCAAGACAGCCTGTTGCTGACTACTACCAAACGTATCGGAACATATCAATTCCAAAGCCAATCAAACGAAGCAATATCGATGAAGAACTTCCGGTTTTGACCCAGCAAGATTCCAGCGGCCCGGATGAGAGGGGAAGTGCGGATAACGTCATTCCAAACGATTTTTTTGCTGATAGAAAGTACGATTCGTCAAAATTCAGAAAGCCTTCCAGATATGCCTCAGATATTGATAAGAAACTAGATAAAGCTCTCAGGAATTATGTGCCAAATGGGCGGTTGAAGTATTCCGTAGACTCCAAAGACAAGGATGAGGTGTATGTTAATGCTTCAGGACGGTTTACCCCAACGCCTTTGTCTATAGCAGTGCTGCCGTTGCCTGATGGAAAAGTGCGCAAAACTCCGAAAAGTCGTCCAAGAGATGGTAATTAAAATTAAATAAACATTTTATATTGTTTAAACAATTTTTCTTCTTATGAACTCCTGTAGCAGAAACAGCACTTCTATGTTCGTCATAGATTCTGGAGGAGGTTTTCTGACTATTTCTGAAAAAGAAAGTTTTGTTTCACATTTTGCACGTTTCTTTAGAAATTATTGCAGTAGCGTATAGTTCAAAATGAAAGAAAAAAAAAAAAACTAATACTAAAAACACGCTAAAATCCGTTAAGGAGACCTCAATGATTGAGACGCCAAAAACATTGGTCCGGTAACTACTTGCGCCCTAGTACTCTATTTTATTTTGAACCTTTCTAGCGTATATTTCATTCGAAATTTTTAAATTTATCATTTGATTTTCAAGCATTTCTTGGAAATGATTTATGAAGTTACGACTTGTGCTTGTCTACAATACAGTCAATTTTTCAGTTTTTTAAATTTGCTTCGCACACTGCTAAAAAAATCCTGCTGCCAGGTTATAGGCTAAGATTATTTTTTTATTTACTCTATAAATCAATACCTAGTACATATTATGTGTTCAATATAATAAAAAATTCGTAATATAATTGTTGGGAAATAAATTTATTGAAACAGCTATTTCTGATGCTGTGACAAACGACGCTGCTTTTTAAAACGTGTCTATAGCTCGAAATAATTCAAAACGAAGACCAAATTTTATTTGACTTCAAACTTTGAGTTATCTCATAAGATTGCGCTGAGTCAAATACATTAACCTAGTACTTCGTATACAGTCGACGCTCGATATAACGACCGTCTCCGTCCTACAGAAAACGGTCTTTATAACGAGTGGTCGCTATAAGAGGTAGAACATAGAGTATCTTGGGATACAGTTGGGGGTTTTCTCACCGGTCGTTGTATTAGGATGGTCTTTATAACGTGTGGTCGTTATAACGAGTGTCGACTGTATTTGGCAAATCAGTTGCTTGTGGTGCACGTTTCTTGCTTATTTTCTCAAAAAATTAAATAACAAAAAATAGCTAAAAAATATAAAAAATGTTTTTGTGCCAAAGCTGATAGTCAAAATGCCCCCCCCCCCCCACTTCTCATGGCTCTGTCTTCACCCTGAATATTTTTTCATCCACTTTTGAAAAACACAAAATTATAGCTTAGCATTAGACGCTGTTGAGAAATTTGAGTCTTCATCAAGATTTGTTATTAATTTATTGAGTCTTTAAGTAACATTTTATGTTGCATTTTGATTTTAGATTAGTAAATTAATGTATAAGAATTATGTCTGTTACTTTGTTGTTTTCTGTATTAATGTAATTGAAATATATAAATAGAGTTATAATGCCATGTAGTTATAATTTTGATATGTCGTCATATAAACTAACCGTGTGATTTTTTTACAGGAGACAAGCAATTAAAGCCTCGGTTAACAAGAGGAGGTAAGAATATGAGTCACTGTTAAATCAGAGAAATATATATATTATTTTAGTTCAGATTTTTTGAGCACAGATATTTTTGATGGAGCTGCCCTTCTAATAATAAATGGTTACAAAAATGGATAAAATTTGATTTTTGGCAGCGGGAAATAAAATTAAACTCGTAGTGCATTATTTTTTAACCTAAAGAAAAAGCATCGAAGACATTTTTTCTGATTAAAGTTATCTAAGAGGGCATTTATTAGTTATTCATTGTCTAAAGTATATTTATTCATTTAATTATTTTTAATTGTTTTCAACTGCTTAAAAATTAAATCTGAGGCGTTTTATTTTACCCAAAAAGAAAAAGTTACGAAGGCATGTTTTTTTTATTTTCGATAAAATCTATCTATTGTGATGTGCTTTTTATTATAATTATTATTTTTTTTATAAACAAATTTGCGTTGTTTAAAAGGTGCTACTATATTTGTTCGTTTATTTTTTACGAGCAATTTCATAAGATATCAGGCATATTTCGTTTTTAAAAATCTGCTTTAAAAGTTAAAAAGATATGTTTGCTTTATTTGCAGTCTCAGCTAATTTAAAGAAAATTGATCGAATACTAAAAAATCAATGTGGGTAAATGGAAAAGTAACCTTGTTTAATTTTGAACGAAA
This sequence comes from Uloborus plumipes, assembly GCA_038373865.1. Lineage (NCBI taxonomy): Eukaryota > Metazoa > Arthropoda > Arachnida > Araneae > Uloboridae > Uloborus > Uloborus plumipes. Next base: position 35,894 of record JAXGGA010002475.1, read on the forward strand.
CTTTTTGTTTTATTTTCCATTAAATGCAATTCAGAACGAATGTGAAAGCCTTCAATAGATCAATAGTAGTTCGTTCTTTAATGGGATGACTGGATAAATAGATTGAGAAAATACAAAAGTCAAAAAAGCAAACAGTTAGGGCCCTGCACCACATTGACGTAAAGCAGAAAAATCAAGCAGAAACGTAAAATGGATTAAATGGTGTTCCTATGGAAAGTACCCGGATTTTCGGTTTCTGTCTTCGGTTTCGGTCGCGTTTTCTGCTGATGTGGAGCAGGGCCCTTAGGGCCTTGCACCACATTAACGTAAAGCAGAAAAATCAAGCAGAAACGTAAAATGGATTATTCCTATGGAAAGTACCCGGATTTTCGGTTTCTGTCTTCGGTTTCGGTCGCATTTTCTGCTGATGTGGAGCAGGGCCCTTTTTACAGTACGCAGATGTGTGTGTGTTATTTTTAGATACGTGTTATTTTTGACCATGTGCATGCCTTTTTTCAGCATAACGTAAGTTCTGTAAAAATTTGTAGTTTAATAATTAACTTCAAATCTGCTGTCGTAACTTGACATTAACTTTTCAACATTAAAAAAATCAGGAGGTATTGATGAAATGAATTATCTAGAAAAGATATTGTGGATAAACGGCTTTTCAAATTATTTTGATTAAATTTTTAAAAGCAAAGCTCAATCGCAGAATCAATAGTTGCAATAAAGACACTTTTGCATATAAAGAAAATTTCTTTTTAATTAATTTAGAATATTTTTTGGGGAAAATCACACATAAAACTATACCAAAAGTTTTAATTTAAATTTACAACATTTTCTACAAGGCTAATGAAACGTTTTCTAAGTGAAAAATAAAAATTTTCTAAACAAAACATTTTTATACTTGACTAATAAAAACAATTTAATTTTTCATCTTTGATTTTTAAGTGTAAGCATTTAACGTTGCATATTCACACAAAAACATGGAAATGCTTAAAAATTCATAAAAGTTCAAATCGCGTATGAAACACGCAATTATAAGCGAGTCCAATAAATGCTTGTGAATTCATAATATAAATAAATTATTTTATTTATTTTAGGGTCCTGTGCACCTTGTCCGAGAAATCGAAATCAGACGAAGCATTTCTGTGAAAGTGATTTTGGTGAGATAACATTTGACGCATTTATGAATGGAAAATAAGTGTTTGAATTCCTTAACTTGTTTTTCGCGGACTTTAAAAATTGTCATTTCCTTTAAGTCTTGAAGTCACGTAATGAGCATGGTATAGTAATCCTCTGGTAAGTTGATCTCTGATATAGAACATGTTTCCCTCTTTTTCGGGTAATAGGAAGGGTAATTGGTGCTGAAATGTGGTGAATTACTTTCCTAGTAGTTTTGCAAAGAAAGCTGAAATCCGCGGGAATTACCATTTTCTATTACCGGATAAAGAGAAAAGAATTGTTAATGTCAGGGTTCAACCTACCAGAGTAGCACTATACTATAGCCAGAAGTTCTGATTGCGTTTGGGTAGTCCAACTTTCCTAACGCTATACGGATTTCCGGACTTGTTCCGAAATTGTTTTTTTTTTTCCCTTGCCAGGCTGGAAAATTTAAGAAGAGTACGTTAAGGTTACGACCCCCCTCCCTCCCCTTCACTGCCAATAAAATTGGAATCCTTTGAATGCTGAAATATTTCTGTTTTATGCTACGTTTTTGTCCGACTAAGACCAATCTAGCTTGACCAAGAGCATTTACAAATCTACACTATGTGGCCAAAAGTATCCGGACACTTTCAAAAATTCACATTTTTACATATAGCTCGAGAAACGAGTGATCAATTGTTCTTTAACTTTAGTCATACAAAATATAGGCTTCACCAAGCATTTCCAAGTTGAAATTAAATTACCCTTGCATTTGGGGGACGACAAGAAGGGGGGTTGAAAGAAAAACCGCTTTTTGACTATAACTCTTCGAAAATAGCTTGGAATAAGCTATAAATTTCAGTGATTAATTAGCATACTATGTATAATTACTGTACAAATTTTTATGAACGTACTACTTATACTTCCGAAGATATGAAACATTTTTAAAAAAACGGCAATTTTATTTAAAGGGTTTTTGCTCATAACACGCAGAGTTTTTAATCAAACCTTATTAAAACTTCAGGAAAGATGACAAAATACGAGAGAAAGAACATACTAAAACGGTAAATAAAAATATTAAAAATCCAATGAGATATGAATGTTAAAAGGAAATAATTTTTCACGGCGCATGCGCGAACAACAGAAATTTATAACTACAAAAATATTGTACCCTGATTTATACTGCATCTTATAAAAAAAGTTTCAGCTGAATATCATGAAAATTCAAAAAGATATCAGCGATCTAGTGAGCTGTATTTCATTCATTCGCAGACAAAACATAAATAGTGAGGGTCTGTCCACAAAGGGCTATTTTTAAATTAAAGGTTATTGCGTCATCGTTCAAAACCAACGTTTCAGGGGGTGTTCGGATATTTTTGGCCACCTACGTATGAGGTCTTTTTGGCCGAATTGGCGAAATGTGACTTCTATGCCGAATATAAATTTTCAAACTGTATACAATTTAACATTGAAAAAAAATGCTCGATTGTCACCACACTATTTGTGGACAACCCCTCGCCATTTATGTATTGTCTGCGAATGAATGAATTACAACTCACTAGATCGCTGATATCTTTTTCAATTTTTACGATATTCAACTGAAACTTTTTTTTATAAGATGCAGTATAAAACAGGCTACAATATTTTTGTAGTCATAAATTTCTGTCGTTCGCGCATGCGCCGTGAAAAATTATTTTCTTTTAACGTTCATATCTCATTGGATTTTTAATATTTTTATTTACCGTTTTAGTATGTTCTTTCTCTTGTATTTTGTCATCTGTCCTGAAGTTTTGATAAGGCTTGATCAAAAACTCTGCGTGTTATGAGCAAAAACCCTTCAAATAAAATTGCCATTTTTTAGAAAATGTTTCATATCTTTGGAAGTAAGAGTGGTACGTTCATAAAAATTTGTACAGTAATTATACATAGTATGCTAATTAATCACTGAAATTTATAGCTTATTTCGAGCTATTTTCAAAGAGTTATGGTCAAAAAGCGGTTTTTCTTTCAACCCCCCTTCTTGTGGTCCCCCAAATGCAAGGGTAATCAAATTTCAACTTGTAAATGCTCGGTGAAGCCTATATTTTGTATGACTAAAGTTAAAGAACAATTGATCACTTGTTTCTCGAGCTATATGTAAAAATGTGAATTTTTGAAACTGTCCGGATACTTTTGGCCACCTAGTGTATATGGAAGGAGGAGGAGGAGGGGGCGGCAAGCTCCTAATTTGGGCAATCAGGGGGCGAAACAAATCACTCTTCCTCAGATTTTGAAAACAATGAAATTAGGCATTTGTATAGGTATTTTATTGTTTATCCATGTAAAATACATTGAACAGTTTCCCCACCCCTCTGGCAAGTTCTAAATTTATAAGCGTAGGGACTTTTCAGTGAGCTCTTAAAGATGAAAGATACTTTCAAAATCTCTCAGAATTACAACAGCAGAACTAATCTACAAATTCAGAAATTAAAGTAATCGTCAATTACTTAATTTAAAAATTATTTTGTGTTTTTATGAAAACTTTGAATATTGTTTATTAGGAGAGGGGCAGCTTCCTCCCTTGTCTTCCTCTGGATACCCCTATAAACTATACTCAGAGCCTGTAACTGGTAGTCAGTTTTGAATTTGCATTATTATTATTAATAATATTTTTTTTATAAAAGAAATCTTCTGATAGATATTCCGCTCTATTAAGCCTTCTGAAATATTCATATTTTTACTTTTCGGGACCTTTCCCCATTTTCTTTTCCATGCAAATATCATTGACCACCTATGCGATTACATCAAGCGGTACCACGTCTACATAAAGGGACTCACAGCATTTTCTCATCATTAGTGTCCTGCACAGACTCCAAGGCCACCATATAATTATTCCTAATACTGGGTAAATATTATCTCTGGACTCGTAAAACGTATCATTAAGGACGCTTTTGAATATTTCAGTTGCTTCTAGGGGAAAAGGGTTCTGACGTTGCTAAGTGGATAAAGATGATGGACAACTATCTCTTTGCATTATCCCGAAACCAGAGTCGTGAAGCAAATTGTTTGCCTATCGCAATTTAGCGATGGATTATAAATTATCGGTTATTGATCGTATTGGCAGGAGTTGGGTAGTCGAGTTACAAGGTTCTTCCCAGTCTAATATGTCGGTTATTAGTCTTTTCAGGGAATGGAAATGAAAGGAATGGTCTGGGTCTTGCTATGCGGTTGCACTGCAAGTATACAGTATAATACTGGCGGCCGAGGCTCCAATTTAAAACTAAAATGCACAGTAATAAACAGTAAAACTAGCAATTTTAGTTTCTTATTGTAACGTACGCAATTTTACAGTTTATTACTGTAAAATTTAACTGAATTATATTGTGAAAACAACAGTATAGTACTGCAGCAGAGGTTCCAGTTTAAAACTGTAGAATGCACAGTAATAAAGTGTCAAATTAGTAATTTTACAGTTAATTACGGTAAAATTAGCAATTTTTCCAGTTTATTACTATAAAACTATACTAGAAAGCAACTTAACTTGACGCTCAACGTCACTGCGGGAGAAGCCAATAAGAGCTCACAAGCAGTTAACGATCTCCTCTAATTCGCCAAGTAGGCTGTGACGTTTTATCTAGCTCGTTTTTCATAGGCTAACGTCACGCTGACGTCACGATGTTTTTGTCAAGAAAGGTTGCAGCCGAGTATAGCTGATTATACACTAAAAACAACAATCTATTTATACCATGTAAAGGAGTAAAACGCAAGTCATTTATTTGCACTTTTATTTTTCTGTTGAATGACAAAGAGGATACTTTATTGATCTCCATACAACCTTTGTCATTTGTAGGGAGTAAATTTTTGTTTTTGTTATTTATCAGATCAGTCACACGTCCCTTTGTGCTGAATATAAAACCCAAATATAATCACACACCACACAACCTTAACTTTTGTGTCGAATTTTTGCGAAAATTCATCCTCATTTTTGGACACATAAAACATTTAAAAATCTGTCAAGAACTTAAAAGTTAAAAGAAAAATAATTGTCCTTTAAGGTTTAACACAAAAATACACTACTTCTAACCCGCCATTGAAGCGCCATTTGTTATTTTGAAAAAAAATAAAAAACAACAGAATTCGCGTCAATAATAGTATTTTTTCACCTAAAAAAACTTTATTTTTTTGTTTTTTTTCATCATTTTTCCCGTTAAAAAATATGTATTTTTATATGTACTTATTTATTATTATTTTAATTTCATTTATTTAGTATGAACATTTAGTCAAAGAAATTGTCAATAAAAACTATATATGTTGAAAAAATAAATGAAAGAACTAAATATATAAAACAAATTAAAAAAACGTCAAAAAAAAAAAAATCTCCCCAGAAGCCTCAGGTGTGCAAGTGCACGCCTTTGCACCCCTGCTGAAGCCAGCACATCCAAGAGTACATGATGACTTAAAAATATTGTTCAATTTAAACAGTGTAAAACTTCGTTTTTTGCAACGCATACAAGTTCTAACAATGCCTGAATTTGTCCTGCGGTAATTTTTTAATGAAATCACATGAAGAGCACATGAGAGCTAATTGAAGGGCTTGGAGGATAAAGGGGCTATGTTACATTTAACAAATTAAACACTCTGGACAATGGTAAGCAATGGATACAGGTAAGTTAATAAGACTTAGTACATCAAAAAGTAGATGTCATTAGACCAATTTCATATGCATACTAACGATAAAACCAGAAAGCAAAAAAAAAAAAAGCTGCAACAACTGCAACAATAAAACTTTGAACTTTAATTACTCGAAGTTTCTGTTTTGTCCCATAACCCCTTCATATCCCAAGCCCTTCAATTATAATTACGGCTCTATTTTATTCAAAGTTAACACATTGTCTTCTCGTTATTTCTCTAAAAATACGGTTCACTAGAGCAATGGCTTCATGCTGTATTCATGTAATAAAAAGCTGGGGAAAATGTACGAAGTCTTAACCATTACTAGTAACAGTGTTTAAGTCAGAGAGTTATAAAAATATCTTAAGAGGCGAATTAAAATGTAGGCTAATTATTACATTCAGAAATACGGAGTAAAAACTTGGCTGCAATTCTGGATTGCAAAAACTCTAATTTGTTAGAGCGTTAGAAGTTTTTATGTTATTTCTATCATTTTTAATTTGCGTATGCAAAATTCTAAATAGCATCAATAGAGTATTTTTAAAGGTGTAAATATTTTTATTTTATACTTTGAAACACAACCCACTTTCTAAAGAAGACTTGCTCCATTTTTGAATAGATAAATTAAATGAAGCAAAAAAAAGTACGTTTTTCCTGATCTGATTAATGTACACATTTTTAAAAATCCTACCATATTTTTTTTCAGTAAATAAAAGTAACAGCAGAACAAATAGCGACTGTAATCTCCATTGAATGAAACCACGATTTATACCAACAATCATTTCTTGGCAAATAAGTTAAGAAGCGAAGAATGAAAAAAAAAAACACGAAAGAAACTAAATTGAATAATTGAATAAAAGTGGCATTGGAGTACGATTTTTTGCTAGTCTAATTATATTGAAGTCGGTTGAATGTAAAATTTAAAAGAGAGAAAAAAGATTTATTTCTTACGGTGTAGTATTTTTTTTTCTACGTTAGATGGTAAAAAAATTGTTCTCTTAATTTCAATTTATTTACAGCTAAATTACCATTGCGCAAAAACCACTAATCTAGGAAGATACACACAATAAGCTTATCCTTCTTGTACTTTGAAACGTAGAATTTTATCTTAGATTTATTTCTTCTTTTTTTTTTTGTAGAAGACACGCATTATAGCAGAAATTCCGATTAAAGTTATCTTGTTTGGATTTTTAGGTCTCACAAACTTGGTTTTCTGTGCATAAAGTAAGAGCCTAAAAAGAAAGTAAAGTAGTAGTTTAAAAAAATATCATTAACCATTTTTATCAAGAGGGAGGTGGAATGTGCATGTGCATATGGAGTCAGTTGGGATAGAGAAAAAAATCGTTTTAATGCTCTATCTTTAGACCCCCCCTCCCTTTTATTTTTTTTGAAAACTCGAAAACCAAAAGTTTGTGCATTGTGTTCAACGATACACTGTAAAAAATGAATGTTGTTTCTGCAGTATAATACAGCTAATTTAACAGTAATAAACTGTAATGATCTCTAATTTTACAATAATAAACTGTAATGCTCTCTAATTTTACAGTAATCAACTGTAAGGATCTCTAATTTTACAGTAATAAACTGCAATGATCTCTAATTTTACAGTAATAAACTGTAAGGATCTCTAATTTTACAGTAATAAACTGCAATGATCTCTAATTTTACAGTAATAAACTGTAAGGATCTCTAATTTTACAGTAATAAACTGTAATGATCTCTCATTTTACAGTAATAAACTGTAAGGATCTCTAATTTTACAGTAATAAACTGCAATGATCTCTAATTTTACAGTAATAAACTGTAAGGATCTCTAATTTTACAGTAATAAACTGTAATGATCTCTAATTTTACAGTAATAAACTGTAAGGATCTCTAATTTTACAGTAATAAACTGTAAGGATCTCTAATTTTACAGTAATAAATTGTAATGATCTCTAATTTTACAGTAATAAACTGTAATGATCTCTAATTTTACAATAATAAACTGTAATGATCTCTAATTTTACAGTAATAAACTGTAAGGATCTCTAATTTTACAGTAATAAACTGCAATGATCTCTAATTTTACAGTAATAAACTGTAATGATCTGTAATTTTACAGTAATAAACTGTAATGATCTCTAATTTTACAGTTTAATACCGTGTATCAAACAGTTTTAAACTGGAACCTCTGCTGCCAGTATTATACTGTTGTTTTTACAGTATAATATTGCTAAATTTTACGGCAAGAAACTGAAATTTTTAACTTTACAGTAAGAAACTGTAAAATTTCTAGTTTTGCAATTCATAACGGTACATTTTAGTTTTAAATTGAAACCTCAGCTGCCAGTATTATACTGTGAAAACAGCAGTTCATTTTTTGCAGTGTAGTAAACAACTCACTAACAGTAACTGGATGTGGAAAATTCGGCTTGGTAACTATTTGTTAAAAATTGAAGTTTTTTTTTTTTATCCCAGAGACTGGAGGTAGCTGAAAACAACACCACACCAGTGTGATGTTGGTTGATCTTTCCGTATGTGTAAAAGTTTAATGTCTCATTTGTAAAAAAAAAAAAAATATAATTAGGCTAAACCTAACCTGAGTTTTGTCGTAATGCCGTGTTTAGGATCTGCGTAACCTTCACAATGCTGCCAATTTAGGGTTACCCGAGCTGTAGTCATGAGCGCCAGCTGAGAGGTGCAAGAGGGGGGGGGGACTCTTGGCTGTTTTGGTCAAAACATTATTAAAAAAAATTATATATTGTTTAAATTCAAAATAAAATTTTGGTTTTTTAATTTTTTTTCTTGTGATTTTGTTAGAGAAAAAAAATCGCTTGCTGTTTTTGTAATGCAAATTGCTGCAAATGTTTCCACATATATATTTTTTTTGCTAAATTGTTTTAGAAAAAATTGTTTATTAATTATTTGGAGAACTTTTTTTCTTGTTCGGGTACACCCCTCTACGCATAATTCTGCCAGCACCCATTACTATAAATTACTACTAGAAAATGATTTTTTAAAGCTGAAATTGCTCCTGAATTCTTTCTCTCTTTTCTTCCTAGTCATTCGAGCAGAAATAATCGGCTATGAGTTTCTGCAAGGAGAAACAAGGTATGAGCTTGAAGTGAAACAAAGTTACAAGAATACTCTATCTCTTCTTCCAAAGGAATTCATTTGGTCCCCGGACGCCTGTAGGTGTCCCAAGTTGCGCCAAGGAAAAGAATACGTCATAATGGGCCGCATCGACAATGGGTACCGAAAGCGAGAAAGTCGCCTATTGGTTGACAAGACTTCCTTTGTCAGGACTTACAACCTAAAATACGCGAGGAGGCTCCAGAAGTTGAGGAAGGACCAACTAAAGAAATGCAAAGCAGCTTCTTAGCGCAAGATGAGACGGTTGTCTGTTATTTAAATTTCGTTGCTGTAAGCAAGTGGTTTTACTTGTTGATGTAATTCCTTCAACCAGCATTCAACTCAGATGCATCAAGTCACGTCGGCAAAGTGCGCTTGAAGGAGGAGAGGGAGGAGAAAGTGTCAATGGATCCTGAGGAAGAATTGATGTCGGTGTGCTTCAACTTTTTAGGGCTTTCTAGCTTGTACAGTGCTGAATTGTGTGTGACTTTAAAAAAAAAGAACTGCAGGGCAGAGCGTCATGTGTGATTTTGAAGTATTTATAACTGTGCTTATTGACTCTGTTATGTGTTATTGTGATGTTTTTTTGCTGGGGTTAGCAGATCTAGCTTTGGCTGTTTGCTGCAAGGCGGGCAATTTTTAAATGATAGGTTTACTTTGATTATGGCTTCCAAAGCTTTGATAAAATAAGTTCTTATTTTTTATTCAAAATTACATCAGAATTCAAATACTAATTTTTGAGAGGTAGGAAATAGCTCTGAGAGCTAACAAGTGGTGCTGATTGAGATTTAGGGCTACGTAACATTGAATCATGCTCCAAAAAATGAACAAGTCCTTTTCGATACACGAAAAGCATTATAGCTTTATTTTTTGGAGCTGTGATGATTGTTTTGTTGTTATAATAATATTTATAATTGTGAAACAAAACCCATATTTTTGTTTTTATTGCTGTTCTCCAAGCAAAGTGCATTAGATATTTAAATTTACTTAGCTATTTCTCGACTGTTTTCTTTCGATAAAAGCTGCATTTTATAATTTTCACCAACACAAGCTAAATGTGATGTTCCCTACGTCGTTAAAAGTACAATCAAGTTATTGCACAACAAAGATCTAAACAATAATAATATCTTAAGCCTGATTAAAGTCTATACCGCATTTGCGCAGAAAAGCAAAGCTTTTTCTTTCCTTTTGTTTTTGGTATTGTTGACATTTAAACTGTTACACATTTAATATACTACTTAAAAGCGATAAACAGTTTTAACATCTCTAGAGCATTTTTAACAGCTTAGCTATAAACATTAAAATTATTAGGCAATTATATTGTTTCAATGCGTTATTAAAGTTAAGTCATTGGACACCCAAACTTTATAGAATGAAATCTGAGAATTTTTGTTTGTGTCTCTCTGTATGTGTGTGACATTCAAGCTTCTGCTTACTATAAAAGCATAAATATTAATAAATATTTAAGCATTAATATTGACATAAATAAATACTTTGCAATGCTATAGAGTTAGAAACAGCAGTGTGTGTATAACATTACTTGTTACAGCATCAAGGAAAATTTCGTGCGGACCGAATGCATAAACGAGATATTTTTGACTATTTTCTAATAAATGTATGCATGAAAATATTAATTGAAATGAAATTTGATGCAAAAAAACATATTTCTGATCCTTATTGATAGATTTTTTTAAACTCAAATTAGTATACTCTTTGCACATAAAGATAATGCATTTTGTTTAAAAATTGTTCGCTGTGTTCTCTTTTTTATCTGTCACTGTTTTGCTGGATACTGATAATCACACAGTTAATGTAAACGCTTCAGTTCCTCCTAAATAGAAAATGACCAAGAAAAACAGAAAACCTCTACTACTAGCTCTTATTTCATTAGTATGTCTAACGTCAAACAGAACTTTGAAAATATCTCAAATTCTGCCTAAAATATAAACTCTGTTATAAACAGAACTATAATGAATTTTGTTTGAAAATTGTTCGCTGCAGCGTTTTTTGTTTATCACTCTGTTTTATTAAATATTGATAACAATAACCAACATGAATATGAGTTATTCCAGAACAGTAATGGCTCGAAGAACAATAATAATAATATTAATAAAAATAATGAATAGCCGTGTCTACCAGTTATCACTTTATTAATAATCTGACTTATGTAAGCAATCAGTTTTAAATTGTTTCATTCTATAATTATAAACAGTTATGAACATAACGATAGCACGTTTGTTTTAAAAAAAATGTTATCAACAGCGTTTTGTTCTTGTTTATCACTGCCTTGCTGAATACTGATGGTAATAACCAATAAAAACGCGTCTGTTGTTCTTATATAGAATAATTCTTGAAGAACAGAAACTAGCACCGAGTTTTCACTTTATTATTATGAATGATGTAAAAGTTATAAACACGCTGTAATAAACATAATTTTACGAATGTTTTTAAAAATTGTTTGCAATAGCGTTTTTTATTTACCATAACCATGTGGGATACTGATGATGATAATTAATGAAATCGTTTCAGTTGTTCCTGAATAGAATACCATAGAATTTACCAGTTCGCATTTCATGAAAATTTTTCAGTGCGAAAAAATCGTTTTGAAATGTCAACACTTACAAACATAAAGGTAATGAATTTTGTTTTGAATTTGTTTGCTACAGTGTTACTGATGATGTTCTGTTGTTTGTGAATAGAATCTGGGCAGACAAATAGAAAATAATATGCTACCGATACCGATTCCCTTTTCATTTAAATGATTAAAAAGAAAAAAATCTTGAAGTTGTACTGTTCCCTAAGATATTAACACAGTTATAAACATAAGAATGTTGCATACAAATTGTTCACAACAGTTTTTGTTTATCATAACCATGCATGACACTGATGATAACTAATTTGAAAGCTTCAGTTTTTCCTGCATAGAACTAGTCCAGCTTACAATATAATTGGCTACCAGTTCTCATTTCACTAAAATGACTCGCGTCCAAAAATCATCTTGAAAAAGTTTCATTCTGTAACATATGAATACTGTTAAAAACATAAACAGGAATGAATGCAGCGAACAACTATGAATTTTGCTTCAAAGTTGCTCACTGCAGCGTTTTCTGTTTATCACAGCTTTGCTGAATACTGATGAATGATAATAGGTTATGTAAACTCTTCAGCTGTTCCTGAATTGAATTTGGATTGATCAAAATCATAACGCTACTAGTGCTAATTTCATTAAAATAAAAAAAAATGTTTTGAAACGATCTTAACCCATTAATGCCTAACGTCCCTTTTTAGGGACGGCCAAAAAGTGTCTAAATTTGCCAAAAATGAGCATTTAAAAAAAAGTAACAGTGTTAAATTATTACTTTAGTATTGTTTCAATTCATTATTAACAGACTGCAGCACATAACAGTTGGAATCTACAGATCCAACGGTCCAAATATCTTTGCAAAAAAAAAAAAAAAAATGTCAGGCATTAATGGGTTAAAATTGTTTTATACTCTAAGATATGATCACTGTTAAAAACATAAACCGGAATGAATGCAGCGAACAATTTTGAATTTTGCTTCTAAGTTGCTCACTGCAGCATTTGTTATTTATCACAGCTTTGCTAAATACTAATAAATGGTGATTATTGGTAATGTAAACTCTTCAATTGTTCCTTAAGGGAATCTGGATTGGTCAAAATATTAATGCTGCTAGTGCTCATTTCATTAAAATGAATACATGTTTTAAATTGATCTTAAAATTGTTTCATCCTCTAAGATATTAACACTGTTAAAAACAGGAATGAATGCAACTACCAATTTTGAATTTTGCTTCAAAGTTGCTCACTGCCGCATGTTTGTTTCTTTTTGTTTGTCACAGCTTTGCTAAATACTGATGAATGATGATAATGGTTAATGGTTATTCAGTTGTTCCTGAATGAAATCTGAACTGATCAAAACATAATATGCTTCCAGTTCTCATGTCATTCAAATGATTAAATGTTTAAAAATCAACTTTAAAATGTGCCATTCTCTAAGATATGAACTCTGTTGAAACATAAACAGGAATGAATGCAGCGAACAATTTTGAATTTTGCATCAAAGTTCGCTGCAGCTTTTTTTGTTTATCACAGCCTTGCTAAATACTGATGAATGATAATATGTAGCGTGAACGTTTCAGTTTCTGAATAGAGTTCAGTTTCTGAATGACTAAATCAAAACATAACATCAGCTTTCGTTTCATTAAAATAAACCATTATATTTTAAAATTGTTTTATTCTCTGGGACATGAAGACTGTTATAAACACATAATTTTTTTTAATGTTCATTGGATACTAATGTTGAGGACTAATGTAAAAGTTGCAGTTGATTCTGAATTGAATCTAATCAGAAAATAAAATATTGTAATACCAGTTCTCATTTTACTGAAAACATTAAATTTTATTGAAACTATTTTACTTTCCATCAAATGCACCCGGTTATAATTAGTGAAAAATATAACATTTATTTAATTCGTTTTAAATATGTACTATTATTTTTATTATGTATTAATAAGAAATTAAATTACTATACATGACATGTTTATAATCCATTAAACATAAAGCTATACTTTAACCAATTTTAACAATTTAAACTAAACGTCAGTTTAGACTAGTCGCTCGATTGAAATGGACGAAAAGGATCTTTAAGTTCCAATAACCGAAATTGAATCTGATATTAATATTTGGTTTGCAGACATGGCACGTTTCAAATAAGAGAAAATGAAACTTGCCCGATTTAAGGCATCAATTTAAATAAATCGGTATCGAAATTAATATCGATCCAAATGTCGATAGCAATATCTGCAAATGCGTCTGATGCATCCGATTAATCTTAATAGATTTATTTTAACTGTGGTATTTTCAAACGAATAATTTCGTCTTTAAAACTATTGATAACAATGAATAATATACAATTATATGCAATTTATTTTATTCATTTTTTAATTTAAACTCGGAGGAAACGAAAAACATATGCACTTCTCTTGCTAAAAGTAGTTTCATCTTTAAACAGAAGGAAAATATTTGAATTCTATAATTGCAATCTCCAAAACAATTTTATACATTTCAGTAAAACGCAATCTATTTGGAGCAATTCCTTTTATTAAAATTTTTCTTAAAGCAATTAACATGAAAATGTGCGGAGAAAAAAAAAAGTAAAAATCTTATTTCAACGTTGTTTTTAATAAATGGTACATGCGAACACATTTGTAAGCTGCAAAAAGAAAAGAATGATTCAAATTTAAATTAATAAGAAATTGTCCAATCTAGAGACTGCTTATGATGTCGCATAACTTTCTTGTTTCATTTCTGTGATTGTTTCATTTATGAATTCTTCATTTGTTTGTATAGAACTTAACTGTTTAATTATGTGCGATTACTCTTTGTATTCATGTGAACAAACCCTTGTATATTAGAAATTTATTAGATGGATTTTTAAATAAATTATTGCATTACAGCTATTAAAAGACTTGAACTAGTAATAAAATTAAAGCATTTCTAATGCGTCTTCGTCAGTTGAATCGTTCTTTAAATAAAATATAACTGAGTTCACAGCAACTTTCAAGCAAATACCAAACTGTTTAATTACGGCTTTCAGAGACTGCAGTATTACAAGTGCCGGAGTGAGAAATTTTTCATGGGGGCGTATCCGAAAATTTTCGAGATCAAAGGTAGAAAAACGCTATTTTGAACCCTTGCATGTGTGTTCTGACAAATAAATTTGGGATTTCTTTGGGAGGGGGGTATGACCCCTATACCGCCTTGGCTACGCCACTGTAGCGTTTTCATATTTGTTTTGCGTCAATCAGTCAGAAATAACCGCAAATAAGCTGCAAGAAAATAGCCTCATACGGAAGCTGAGAAGTTCTTCATACTGGCAGCTAAAAGTATTGTCTCGCCGGCAAGAAATTCGCAAAAAATGTACGCAATCCCATAAAAAATTTCAGACAAAGCTACAAACTATCTCTCCATAGCCAGAGTTAATACAGTATTAAAAGTGAAACTGCAGTCTGATGCTCTAACTGACCTGTTCCACGTGTACTTTCAGTTCAGCCGGATTCAAATCACTTGTTTAGGGATAACACCAAAGTTTCATTCTATTTTTTGAAGATAGAAAGATAAGAAAACAATATTCCAGCATCTTAATGCACTAAAATTTTATTCTCCATTCAGGAATATTCTGCTAAGTTCAAATTGTGACAAGACTGTATATTCATTATAAAGTTAGAGATACAAAGAACATGTTCTTATCGTAATGTGTTAAGTTTGGCGACATTTGGCGATTTCTCTAACTTGGGGGAAGAAAATATGTCGCCATAAATGATGCAAACTTGGAGATATCTATTAAATTTCCCATCAATGCCATATCCAATACGCAATGTTAAATGGTGTGTAGCAGGCAGAATTAACGTACAGTTAAAGTTTCAAGAACTATGCTAATTTGACTTTAAAGTAACAGGACATTAAACGCCAAATTTGGGGGCAGGGGCGGATACAAGGGAGGGGCGATGGGGGCGATAGCCCCTCCCTTGAAGGCACCACTGGTAGATTTTCAATATTGAAATTCAAGAAGGGCATTTTTAGACTGTATTTGGGGAATTTTTAGACTATACTAGCGGTACCCGCACGGCTTTGCCCGTGGTATAAAATGAAAAGTTCATTTGTAAAATAGTTGATATAGCAGAAAAATCACTATTTTAGTTATAATTCAACTATAATTCCTTCAAAGTATGATATAAAAATCTGGTGATGGACCCCACACTACTTCCTTTTACGTGTAAATTTCTTAGTCGATGCCTTAAGTGTTAAAATAGTGCTTGGAGTGAGCAATATTACAGTTCAAACATTTACATCCCTAGTTTGCCACGAAACAATGCAAAAAAATGTTTTGCAATGATTAATCTACTAAATATCGCCGATTTTAACATCACCCAGTGGATTTTTCGGAAAATATCGCCAATAGCGCCAAATTGAACCCAAATCAGAAAAAAAATCGCCACATTTGTCGCCAACTTAGCGATATGTCGCTGAATTGGCGTCAAACACTTGGCGACCAAAAGCTTGGCGATATATCGCCAAGTGGTCGCGCCAATTCATATCACTTTTGTCTGCATTGAAATTAACACTGATTTACCCCATAAAAGGGGTAAAACACCCCCTTGGGGACATTCGAATGCAATAGAACCAACTCACAGAAACCAACAGACATCTTACCAAAGTTTAAAAGAAGAAGAAAGTTTTCTTACCTAACTTCAAAAACAAAATAACACATTTTCCGAAATGACACGCTTTAGAAAGAACGTTGAAATATCGCAATTTATACGATATTATTGAAGGTTCTTGGCGCTATTTAAAAAGTCGCCAATTTAGTAGCTAATTTGGGATACCTTGGATAATTCTGAACCCCTATCCCTTCCATAAATAAAGAAACTTACGTGTTATGACTTTTGTGAAAGAGAAATTGTCGCCAAATGTTAAGGTATTCTCTATGAAGCTGATTACTTTTTGGCAATCTGAAATCAATTTGAATATTATATTTGGCGCTAAAAGTACACCATTTCTTAAGGCGTTAAAATAATTTCCAACATTGCGGTATATCATAGCAAATAGTATGGACATGAAAACGAACTATTGATTGGGTGTTTGGCGAGAAAATATAGTAACATACTTTGATTGAAAACAGCAATAGATATAAAGAACAAAATAGAGTTCGTCTGGAAAATAATGCATGACAACTAAGCCTCTACAAATCTAAAGGAGTTCCGATATATGAAACTGAATCTCATTTGTTTTAAAAAAAAGATTGATCTATTAATCAAATACCTTTTTTATCCTTTATACTTGAGATAGTTATTGGGAAAACTTCCATTATTGAGGGCAATTGGTGCGATTTAAAAGATTGCCAAATTTACGGTAGCAAGCAATTCCCACTATCTGCCAGAGAGTTGAGTTGATACACTAAATACTCGATTGGATTGATGAAAGCCTTCGAAAATGGAGTTTTAAATTGAAATTACAAAGACAGAATCAGGTCTAAAATTGAGATAAAAAAATAACTACCCATCGGATTTTGTTGAAACTGGTCTCTAAACCTTCCCAGTAGCAAAAGGAACAAATGGTGAAAGTTTCAGCCAAATCTCCCAGGTAGTTTCTGAGATCTTAGGGAACACACACACACACACACACATTTACCAACATTCATTTTTATATATATAGATTTGATGCTAGCAGAAGGCAGGTTT
Source organism: Uloborus plumipes (assembly GCA_038373865.1). NCBI lineage: Eukaryota > Metazoa > Arthropoda > Arachnida > Araneae > Uloboridae > Uloborus > Uloborus plumipes. The sequence goes on from JAXGGA010002475.1 coordinate 53,045, forward strand.
AGGGCTGTCCTCAAGATACGTTTCAAAATTGAAGTCCAAAACACACGAGGTCAACATTTTAAAACCAAGATGTGCTGTAAAGGATGCGTTTTCAAACCAATTGCCCCTCCTTTGACCCATTTCTAGATCCGCTCTTTGGGGGGGGGGGGTGCTATGTGGTAGAAGTTGCGCCTTCTAAGACAGAGGTCAAGGGTTTAATTCCCACCTTGTCTTGGGATTTCTTTCATCTGTATTGTAAAACTATCCTTGTGTTTTTCCGAAGACAAGCCGCACTGTACATCGTCCTTATGTATGTTGTAGCTGATTAGCTTCTAAATAAGATGAACTTCTATAAAGATAAATGATGAATTAAGCAAAGTTAAATCAAATTAAGCACATAAGAACTTAAAAATAATAACTATTTACAATTTTTTTTTCAATATTTTACGCAATTCTCTTCATCTCCAAGATGCCCTCAAAATGCATACCGATGTTCCCGTTCAAGCCTGTAACTCCGCAACTTGCTGTACCCCTTTCCTGGCCTCCATAGTCATGCCAGACACATTTTATAGTACTGTCTGCCCATGAAAGCCTCGCCTAGCACTCGCGAACAGTTCCACTTAAAAAAAGGTAGATGGGTTGTGGGTGATAACTTTCCGAAGTTTTCAATTTAAAACTTGTTTTGCTATATCCATTTGACACATTCAACTAAACTATGTATTTGAAATTAGCATCGTTCCACGTTGTTTGATACGGTTCAAAAGATTTTTATTACTCTTCACCTTATTGTTATCTTATCTGACAACCCTAGTTTGGTAAGATCAAAGAAAACCCGGCGCATGCGTAAATGTTCGGAACGCTTTACCAAAGAAGATTGGATCGTAAATAGCAGAAATTGTATATAGCAGAAAAAAAAATCGAGGGCCACGGTGGCCTAGAGGTAGAGTATTCTCCAGTAAGCAAGAGGTCGCGGGCTCGAATCCCGCCTTGCCCATGGATGTTATTTTAATCTCTCTGTGCCGTAAATCTGTCCAGTGCTTGTCAGGAGGCAAGACGCATAGTACGCATTCCTCATATATGTCGAAACTGATGGCTTCTGTATTAAAAAAAAATCTATTAGCTATTGGAAATGCAAATTACAATAGGTACACATTCGATTTGAAATGGAACACATTCTCAATTTGTTAGCTTTTTTTAAAAATGTTTTTTTAACATTAATTTTTTAGCTCGCAATAACTATGGTCGATGATCTTCACTGTAATTGCACCGGATGACATTCACTGTTTACATTACAGTCTGCACGTGTATACTCTAATGAAGTATTTTGGCTTCTGTATTTGGAGTGATTTTGTATCGGTTTGAGTAATGAAACAACAATAAGGAACGTCTTGTATCGTTATTTTGTTTAACGGCATTCCTTATAATGTCCTCAATTAATTATGGGAAGTCCTCCAGAAAAGACAGTTTCACATAAAGTAAATGGTGAAAAGTGTCTTGTGCTGACGTGAATCTGAAAATCTACCGAAGAAAAATGCCACCCTGAGACAATTTTTAAGTTTGCATTAAAGTAAATAGCTATATTTCTTATGGATGGCATTTCGTTGGGGCTCCGGCTGTTTTCAACGGATTGTGAGGTAAGTGCTTTTAAGATGCTTCTGAGATTTCTTAGCAATTCACAAGGAGGGAAAACTGTGATGATGATCTCAAAGTAATGAGTGAAACATACTCTTAGTTTATCTACTTTGTGAACGAAACTCTTTTTATATTAGTTCTTCCATTTTCTAATGAATCCTGTTAATTACGCTTCGATTTACATGGGAGATGCAAAACACGAATAATCAAATGTTGGTCTAGTAACGCCCGAATATATTTACATTGTTCCCTTTCCTCAAGGAAGGAATGGTTACTTTTTACCCTTTCTTTCAAACCATGGTAGGCCCTTAAGGGGTGAACCATTGCCCCCCCCCCACCCCGTCTTTGAGAAATCAATGTATATGTAATGTTAGTGGGCGTGGTTTTTGCTGTTGCCCGATGAAATTGCATTGTGTTTGCATTCTTAACCCTCCCCCACTCCGAAAAAAATTGAAACGAAGGGCCTGAACCAGAGAAAAATTGAATCATAATTTGAAGAAAAAATGTATCGCAAGTAGGGGTGTAGTGGGGACAGAGGCCGTCTTTGAAAAATCTCGGTAGTTTTAAATAGCTAGTACAATCCAAAAAAGTAGATGATTCGGAGATTACCACAATGAGTTTTACCGATGAAATGCCGAAAATACCGAACCCAAATATATCTATATATATAAAAATGAATGTTGGTAAATGTGTATATGTGTGTGTGTGTTCCCTAAGATCTCAGAAACTACCCGGGAGATTTGGCTGAAATTTTTACCGTTTGTTCCTTTTGGTACTGGGAAGGTTTAGAGACCAGTTTCAACAAAATCCGATGAGTAGTTATTTTTTTATTTCAATTTTAGACCTGATTCTGTCTTAGTAATTTCAATTTAAAACTCCATTTTCGAAGGATTTCATCAATCCAATCGAGTATTTAGTGTATCAACTCAACTCTCTGGCAGGTAGTTGGAATTGCTTTGCTTGCTACCGTAAATTTGGCGATCTTTAAAATTGCGTCAAGAGCCCTCAATAATGGAAGTTTTCCCAATAACTATCTCAAGTATAAAGGATAAAAAGGGTATTTGAGAAACAGATTAATCTTTTTTTAAAAACAAATGAGATTCAGTTTCATATTTCGGAACTCCTTTAGATTTGTAGAGGCTTAGATGTCATGCATTATTTTCCAAACAAACACTATTTTGTTCTTTATACCTATTGCTGTTTTCAATCAAAGTATGTTACTATATTTTCTCGCCAAACATCCAATCAATAGTTCGATTTCATGTCCATACTATTTGCTATGATATACCGCAATGTTGGAAATTATTTTAACGCCTTACGGAATGGTGTACATTTAGCGCCAAATATAATATTCAAATTGATTTCAGATTGCCAAAAAGTAATCAGCTTCATAGAGAATACCTCAACATTTGGCGACAATTTCTCTTTCACAAAAGTGATAATACGTAAGTTTCTTTATTTATGGAAGGGATAGGGGTTCAGAATTATCCAAGGTATCCCAAATTAGCTACCAAATTGGCGACTTTTTAAATAGCGCCAAGCACCTTCAATAATTGAAATTTTCAAAGGCGCGTTGCTACGCAACTATTTTTGTTTTCGAGAGTAGAAAAAATTATTTGTGTATGATAAATACCTGATTAAATATGTTTCCTTCTCAGACAAACATACTATTGCATGACAGTACTCAAATGCTACCATATTGTAAATAAAATTCCTATCTAAAATCAAATTATGTGTAAAGTTTTTCATTGTTCAAGATTTTTTTAATTTTTATAAAAATAATTGGTGGCCTATTTGTAGATTGTTCAGTGCGTAATTTCAACTTTGCTTGATTTAGAATTTTTAAAATCTTTCATGCCTATTTTCAACAACGCTTTATAGATTTTTACATCCGAAACACCATGTGGAGACGAAATATACATCTAGGCGGAACAACGTCTGCCGGGTTCTGCTAGTACATATCTAAAAGTCAGCCGAGTTAATTCAAGAGTTGAAATTTGTGTTGTGATGCCTTTTACTATGAATTCGCTAAGAATATTTCTTGTTATAAAACTGCCTGTGCTATGATATTTGCCTTCAGTTCATGTAGATATTATGCTGCTGTTAGCTAAAAACGATTGCTTATCAATCGTTTACAAGTATTAAGAAGCATTTTTGACACGCATGAGTATTTTTACTTTAAGATGTTTCTAGGTACTCGCGTAATATGATATGCTCATCTATAAAAAAATGTTACTCGTTGGCAATAATTTCTTTCAATATAGTAACTCTGGCACAATGTTGATTTTAGACTAAGGTAGTAATCCTGTAGAGATTCTGCAGCATTAGCGGCAGATTCGAAATCTGCATTCAGTGGGGATTGTACAAGTGTGCAGAAAACTTGGTCTTTGCTTCTTAGTAGTACTACTATCAAACGTGTTCAGTATCAAAAACTCAGTGTCTTAGTTTGTAGGTGAATTCATTACGTTTTGAAGTCTTTTGAGAAATTTTTATTGTTAGGTGTGTGAAAGTTTGGTTTAGCGAGTACATAAAAAGTTAACTGATTTTCATGATTCATTAAATTTAGCACCATTTTGGAAATAAATTTAGTCTTATGTGCAGCTGTTTGGATTCTCACATTTATTTGAGAAGTTTGTCTAATTTTTGGATTATAAAAAATAAAAGGTCAGTTCTAAAATTTTCAGTTGCTGTGTTTATACCGTGTTCGAAACTAAATGCTTCTTCTAGTGCAGTTCAACATTGCTAATTTTGTAAAATATTGATTTCCATGGTTAAACTCGTTATTTAAATTTACATATTCATTATTGTATGCTAATTCATAGACTGAATTTCTACGGCAATAATTTTAAACAAGATCAATGGTGCAGTTTTATTAGTAAGTTAAATTAAATTGAAGACATGAACAAAGCTGTTTCTCTTGAAATATCGCGAATTGAACCACGTTTTGGGTTCTCCCTACCCCCGTCCGTTTTTTTTTTCTTGGTAGAATGTTTTGGAGTACTTTTGTGCACATAAATGCATATTTTTCACACGTTTTATTTTCCTTTAACTTACAAATTACGACGGAATTGCTACAGAACTTGGCTTATTTTAATATCTTTAAAATCAGAAATATGGTGACACTTTATGTAAAACAGTAGACGTATTTTTTTTAATAAATTAGTAGCATTTCTGTTTGCAGTTTACTTCATAATTTTTTTAATATTGTTTGCGATGGTTATTGATTTTGGAGGATGATATGTTTTTTCACTCGAAATTGAGCCGCTTTGCTCTTTTTTTTTTTTTTTTTTTTTTTTTTTTTTTTTTTTTTGTAGAGTATGAAAAACAGGTTTTGCGTTGAGAAATGTATGTATTAATAACGATGTTATTTTTATTGGTATTTTGCTACCTTCTATACTGTTATGCAAATGGAATCTTTTCTGTTATGGCTTTATTATTTCAAATATACAGTACAGTCACATTAATGTAACGACCTGTCAAAAGTCAGAATATCCACCTTTCTCAGAACGTACAGCTGTGAGACGTGCAGGAAGACAGTCAATTAGGTACCTGAAGGTGTTCACTGGGAAGTTGAGCCATGCCGACTCCAATGCCGTGGCCAGCTGCGCTATATTACGTGGGTGAGGATCCTTGGCGCGAACAACCTAATCGAAATGGTCCCACAGATTCTCGATTGGTGTTAAGTCAGGTGATTTTACTGACCAGGGGAGAACAGTACAATCTATCATGGTGCCCTTTGAACCACGCATGTTCACTGACCATCCATCTAGGGGGACATGGACCGCAAGGGCAGATGCGTACTTGTATTGATCCATCGTGCCTTCTACAATGATGAGTGAACTAATAGAACCCCAGGAAAACATTCCACAGACCATAATGCTCCCGCCTCCAGCTTTGACCGTTCCGGCAATGGTTGCAGGGTGTTTTTGCTTCCAGAGGTTTTACGTCTTCTAAGCCAACATCCGTCTATCGGATGGAGCATAAAATGTGATTCATCAGTAAATGCTACCTGTCGCCAATTAATGATCGTCCAATTGCGGTACTGTCGTGCAAATCCAAGGGTTCGTCGTCGATTGACATTAGCCAGCATAGGTGCATGAACTAGGCTTCTGCTTGTGAAGCCCAGACACAGCAACGTCCGCTAAACAGTAGCGTGGAAGACGATGTTGGTAGTCCCTTGGCTCATCTGAGGGGTCAGTTGCTCAACGATAGCCCGTCTATTAACCCGAACGCATCTCCGCAGCCGACGTTCGCCTCTGTCATTTAAGGACCCTGGTGAACCACATTTGCCACGTCGCACAGTGGAGTATTTGAGTGAAAATCCTGGCCAAAAGTCCAAAATTGAAAAGTTATCCGATTTTTATAAAAATTTATTTTATAATAGTTGATTAACTGGTGCATCGATCGGCACCAGTTTTGGAAACTTGAGCCTCATACAACTGCTCATAGCCTCGGTCAAAGCTGAAGTTTCCGTGATAATTTTCGCTTTTTTGTTACGTTTCAGCCTAATTATTACGTTTTAATGCAGATTTTTTTGTGGCGTTACAAATGAATGGAATAAAACCAAACCAGTTTTACAGGTTAGAGAGCTGTCAGGGCCTTGTGTTAAATTTTCATTCGAAGTAAATAGTTTTAGTTTTTGTCGTCAAAAAAAATAAATAAATGCTTGGTGCGAGAAATTTTCAATGGCTTTTTCCCAAATTTAGAACTAGTGAAAGCTTTTTAAGTGGTTGTCGCGCTTTGTCGCGCTATTTTGAAAGTTGGAGCGTATTTGTGAAAGTCTCATGTGCTGATTTCTGCAAAAAAATTTTCCGCAAACAGTTGCCATTTTTTTATATGATTTTTTGAATAAAATGTATCATTTAATCATTTTGGACAAGTCTTGATATTAAAACGAATTTGGCAATGAAAATTTAATAAACTTGTAACTCGTGATTTCATTAGCATTATTGAATAGGTGGTGAATCAAAATAATAAAGCACAAAAAAAGCAATAAAATTTCAGACACGTGTTTCAGGGTTACGAGAAACTTTTTTATCAGTACATAAAGATGTGAGCTTAGAGTTGAGATTCAACGAAGTAATTTCAAAACGCTATTTTTATATTCATATTTTTTTGCATCGATTGTGCCATTGAAACATGTTCATGCAATTTTATAACTGTTCGTGAGTTAGACTATTAATTTTTTTATGCACGCTTTTCCGTCAAACAATTAAAATAGATTTTTCTCACTGCGAAGTTTTTTTCCCTTTTAAAGTAAGATAACTTGAAAATACATTTATATATCATGTTTTTCTTTCTTTATCATTGTAGAAAATTATGTGACGGGGGGCGTATGGGGGGGGAGGTATTTTCCCGCTTATATATAGTATGTTAGTAAATTTCTTTTCTAGCGCATTTCATATCGATATCATTGTTGCTTAAGACGTTTTACCTACTCACTGTGAAATAGAAATCATATTAAATTTGAGTCCTAAGTTTCTATTCGCAGAATTCTTAGTGGGAAACATCACAGTGCTATGTAAACTGTTTTGTACATAAAAATCGACTCAAGGAATGGGTACTATTCGCTTCCATATGAGTGTGTCCAAGCTTGAGCACATTTCACTACTAACTACATTGGTCCCCCTCACCAAGGCCTTGCACCTGCACTCTTGAAATCGGATATCTACGTCCGGTCAGACATAGGGGGAGGAAGCAGAAGACCACTGAGAAACAGAGGAACGTAACATTACGAACTACTATCATTGAAGAATCACACGCGTCATTTTTGAGCTCCTAAACCATGGAATACTTCAATGTTGAAAATGTCCACCAATATTTTTTAAATTATACGGAATCTACCAAATTTCAGAGGTAAATAGTGCTCATTATTGCGGGGGCATATTGTGCGCAGAGGCGTAGCTAGGGGGGCCAGCGCCCGTGGCGTACTTCGGAAATCGCGCCCCCCTCAGGTTCACGTTGATGGGAGGTCATGGGTAAAGCCCTGAATCCGTCTCTCAAGTAGCGCCACTGTTTGAGCCATGCACTTCATGCCGCTTTCGACTGTAATTGGAGGGTGGCTGTCACGTGGGTCTTGAGCGACATTTTGGGTCGGTCGTTCATAGCTTTATTGTGTTAGAACACTAGCTTTCTTTCTTTTCGCGCTCGCAATACAAATTGTTTATCTACATTTTTTGACTTCGTGAAATGCCTTGGTGCAGTGCATTCGGATGCTCGAATAGCACAAAATCGGGCCACAAATTGTATCGTTTACCTTCGGTAAAGAAGTGATATGTACAAGGAACTTAGAATTAATTTTAATGCATCTAAATACTTTATGTATGCATTATTTACTCTTTCTACATCGCTTTTTGTATCATTGTTTAACTCGAAAAGTAGTTTGTGTGCAAAGAAGTCGTTAACTTTTATTTTCAAAAAGATGACAGCTTTGAAGTTCTAGAAAATACAAGTCTTCTTACTCGAGTAATTTTTCAGCTTAATATTGGGATCCCCAGACTTATATTGTTAACTTAAATAATTTTTATAACTTAATACGTTGACAGATTACACTGTTCGACAAAAAAAAAACCTTGAAAATGCTTCTGGTATTTTGAAGGCTGATTCTTATGTAAAATGACCCCCTGAATCCGAATATGACCCCCGTTTTCCCCCATCACGTCCCAATTTTTTTTAAAACGCCCCCCCCTTTTTTTTTTCATTTTTCCTTAGTTTCAGGGCTATTATTTTTTTTTTGGAGGGGAAAAGAGCCTTATATTCACCAATAAATTTTTTTGAAGGTCAAGAGAGACTCAAAGTTTAAAATCATGAGCACCGAGAAAAAATCGGGGAACTTGGGGGGGGGGGGGGCGTGGCCCCCCAAAATATTTGAAAAATCACCAAAAACGATCTTTTTATTCTAGTTTCTTTAAAAAGACCTTTAAAACATTTTTTTCGGTGAAGAACCAGAGTATAGGATCCGCTCCTATGGCTCCCGGGTCAAAAAAAATTTTCACGCTGTAAAATTTTTAAAAAAAAATAAAATAATGCTTTAAAAATCGCACTTTGCACTCGAGTTTTAAAGCAGGTCTTCAGCCAAAAAAAAACAAAACAAAATTGTGGCTGATTCTTATGTCAAATGACCCCCTATTTCCAAATATGACCTCAGTTTCCCCCCTCCACCCCCTCTTTCCAGAGAGTCCCCCCCCCCAATTCAGAGTCATTTTACTAATTCGGAGGGGAAAAGTACATTACGTAACCCGTTAACATAATTCTAAAAGGCAACAGAGGTTCAAAGTTCAAAATCATGTACATGTGTACCCAAAAATATAAACTAGGGCGGTATACCTCCCCTCCCCCTCCCCCCCCAAAAAAAAGAAAAGAAAATTCAATACTCTGATTCCCCCCCCCCCCCAAAAAAAAGGTTTAAAACGTCTCTTAGAAAAACAAGAAAAGAAGATTTTTTTTTGGGGGGGGGGGGTACACCGCCATAGTTTATATGTTTGGTACACATGTACATGATTTTGAACTTTGAACCTCTGTTGCCTTTTAGAATTATGTTAACGGGTTACGTAATGTACTTTTCCCCTCCGAATTAGTAAAATGACTCTGAATTGGGGGGGGGGGTACTCTCTGGAAAGAGGGGGTTGAGGGGGGAAACTGAGGTCATATTTGGAAATAGGGGGTCATTTGACATAAGAATCAGCCACAATTTTTTTTTTTTTTTTTTGGCTGAAGATCTGCTTTAAAACTCGAGTGCAAAGTGCGATTTTTAAAGCATTATTTTATTTTTTTTTATAAATTTTACAGCGTGAAAATTTTTTCTGACCCAGGAGCCATAGGAGCGGATCTTATACTCTGGTTCTTCACCGAAAAAAATGTTTTAAAGGTCTTTTTAAAGAAACTAGAATAAAAAGATCGTTTTTGGTGATTTTTCAAATATTTTGGGGGGCCACGCCCCCCCCCCCAAGTTCCCCGATTTTTTCTCGGTGCTCATGATTTTAAACTTTGAGTCTCTCTTGACCTTCAAAAAAATTTATTGGTGAATATAAGGCTCCTTTCCCCTCCAAAAAAAATATAATAGCCCTGAAACTAAGGAAAAATGAAAAAAAAGGGGGGCGTTTTAAAAAAAATGGGGACGTGATGGGGGAAAACGGGGGTCATATTTGGATTCAGGGGGTCATTTTACATAAGAATCAGCCTTCAAAATACCAGAAGCATTTTCAAGGTTTTTTTTTGTCGAACAGTGTTATTTATGTTATTTTAAATGTTTTCATCAATACTCATGTGTAATTTTATCTACTAAATGAAAATCCTTTTAAAATGATAATATTTCTTACTTCTTATGGAGTTAGCTTATATATTGTTAACTTTCATAGGATAATTAGAATATTTACGATAGTCATCATGTATACTCAAATATTGTAAAGCAAAACTAGGCAATGGTCGCTAATGAATTGCTAACAGCAGTAAAATATTTGCTATATTTTAAAACCGATTGTTCTAATTTTAAGATGATGATAAAGCAGTCAAAAATTTAGTGTACTCATTATTTTATTTCTAAGGCAAATATTTTCTACTGTTTATTAAGTTTAAAACTATCTTAATAACTTTTATTGAAACTCTTCCCAGAACGTGTTGTTTTGCTTTTTATTGTGTCAAAGACATGAGACAGCTTCTCTTCGATTCACTTTGAGCATAAAAATTAAGATTTAGGCAAGTGTTTGAGCTTAAAAATATGAAGTGATTAATTTTAAAAAATGTTTCTTTGAGATTAAATTAACATGTTTCTCACGCTAAGTTATGCAATGTATCTGAAGGCGTTTTGTTTTCTTTTTTTTATTATTATTTTTTGTCCAGAAAAAATTTTTTCTTTCCTTTGATCGGTAATTTGATTTGAAAACAACTGAAAAAAATTGTGTGAAAAATTTCTCCCGGTCTCTGTTGCTTTATTAAAGCTCATTATTTGAATTTATAACTGTTAATCACAGATGTAATCTGTTCCGATTCTTAAGAAGTGATTTTTATTTATTTCTTCTTCTTCTTCTTATTATTATTTTGTATTTATTTAAAACACTTAATCATCATTTTTTTGAAATTCTAAGAATTAGTATGTTTATAAAATCTGTCATAAATAAGACATTATTTTAACTATAAAATTTTTGCATTTTTAAGAAGTGAATAACGTTGATAAGAAAATTACAAACATTAGTAATTTAAATTATACAATTCCGCATGAATAATTTCAATTTCGTATCCAGGTTACAAACAATTTGGGACATAGTTACATTACTATGTCCCAAGATTGTATTTGTAACGAAGAAAGTCTTTATGAGAAATAAAACGAAATAAATGTTAAAATGGACCGACAAATCCTTCTAAACACCTATTTGCTGATACGCGATTTAATAATAATAATAAAAAAATAGCAACGTAAAAATCATTATTTTCGTATGTAGATTGTCAGTTGTACAAGTTACGGAAAATAATCTATAAACATTCGTTAATAAAAAGGCACTTTTCAAGAAGCGAAACTCTATATTTCTCTTCTGTATAGATAGGGAGAAACGAGTGGAACGACCCAACATGGCGCGCGGCTGAGGATGTCGCTACTTAAGAGACGGATCCAGGGCTTTAGTCATGGGAGGTCACAGCAGTGACCTCCCAAAACAGTTCCTTATCCAGTAAATTTTGATTGATCGATTAAAAAAAATTGAGACAACATTATAACTTTGATTTATTTTTTCTTTAAAAAATGTTTTTAATGATGCCCAATCTTAATTCTCATTAGATTGTATGGTATGTGCGCTTACTCGTATTTTAATGTCTGGTACAAAATTGGAATTTTCCCTTTCCTAACAAATTTAATTCAGGGAGCCTCTCCCTCTCCCAATCATTTCACATAAAGTCAATAAAACCAATAACACCTGCACTTCGTCGCTAAACTTTTTTTTTCTTCATACAGCTTTAATTCAAAATACAATTTGTTTCAAAACGATAGAAAAATATATACAATAAACATAATTTTCACCTTTAAAATAAAAATCACAACTTTTGAACAATTCTAGTATAATTAAGAAAGCAAATCAAATATAATTAATCTGAAATTGGCTCAATAAATACGACCCATAATATACTGGAAAAATAAAAGTTCTACATATTTGATACTCTTAGAGTGCGGTTATTTTTACAAATAAGACTTTTAATGCTTTACATTACTTATTATTATGTGAATAAATAATTAACGTAGATAAAACTTCACTCCTATTTCATACATTTCCTTTAGAAAGCTGTGCTTTTTTCTCTCTACAAACAGCGAAAATAAGCAGATACGCAAAACTTCACAATTCAAACTTTAGTAAAGATCTTTCTACTTTGGAAGTTTAACTATCATTTTTAAACTGTAAATGAGCTATTATCTTTTTTTTCCATTAAAAAAAAATATATATATATAAGTTAAAAATAATTCATTGACGAATGAAAAAATGCTTAACATTTGTTGTTGTCTTAAATTTTATCAGCAATAACAGAAAAATTTAATCTATTTTTATAAGTGCTATTTTATCATTATACCATATTTTTCACAAAATGGAAATTTAACTGACAGAGAGATCCATAAAGTTTCTTTACAAAGTTTTGCATGAACATAAAGTTTTAAAATTTTGATTTTGTGGAAACATAAAAAAAAGAAACACGATCCTAAATTCTTACCTTTGTATTTAATCTTAAACTGTTAATTTGCTTCAAATTTATGTAAAACAATGCCTGTAATATTGAAAACATCTGCATTTTAACGTAAAATAACCATTTCTCAAGCCAAAAATATTAACTTTTAAAGAGGCATTTGAATTTCTCTTTTTTTAGTTGAATTTGCTGCGCAATTCATTAAAATTCAGCTTTTCTAGCTTTGACTGATGCAAATTCATTTACCAATTCATCTAAGTTTAATTTTTCGACTTCCTCATGCTCGATTGAAATTATTGCAAGGTTTGACAAACGCTCTTGTCCCATTGAGCTTCGCAAATAATTTTTTATTAATTTGAGTTTACTAAAACTTCGTTCACAAGAAGCTACCGTAACAGGGAGGGTTAGATATATCCTAAGCGCAATTTGAATATTTGGATAAATGTCTCCCAGTGAAGAACTCTTCTATTTTTTCTAGTAGATCCAGTGGGGTGGCTTTGTCAAGATCCAATAGCTCTTTCGCTTGTAATTTGAAAGTGTCAATTTCATATGAAAGTTCAACAGAATCAATGTCATTGGAATACTTTACGCTAAAATCAGCAGCATATTGTTTAAGATCCGTCAAAGACTCGTTTTTTAAAGCTGGACCTGTCAAAAAATAGAAATCGTCAGATATTGTAGCCATTGCTTTATATCTTGTTGTGAGTTCCGATAAGATGCGGTCCAAAACTGCATTAACCTCTCTTTTAAACTCGTTGATAGGACTGAGAGAGCACGAATCTTCATCTTCAGCTCCTGCACCTGTGAGTTTTCTAATTGCTATTTTTCTTCTTTTTTCAGGCAAATGGGCATTAATGCCCATTTCTTTCGCAGTTTCTGTAGCAAATGACATTTCTCTCTCAATCCCTTCATCTCTTATTAGCTGAATGGTCTTCGAGAGTCCCTCTATCATTTTGCTTGCCGTACCGATCGAAACAGACTCTTTTTGCAGAGCTCTATTGATTTTGTCGATAGACACGAGGATTCTTGCCCAAAATTGCTAAAATTGCTATTTTTTTCTTTTTTCGACAATTGTTTCATTTTGTCCTCTAGCTCTTGTTCTTACGAGTTTTATTTCTTCAACATTTTTCTACTATTAAAAAAAAAAATCGGTCAAAATGCCGCCCCCCTGGTTGCTGCGAGCTTTCTATCCTGTTAAATAGATCTGAGCGGTGTATCCGACTGAAATCCGCCAAAACATAACTCCAAGTTCTACGTGATTTGTGGCGCAGTGAGGGGAGCTTGCGCTGTTCAGGGCAGTCTGTCTAAGTTTGTATAAGGTTTATCGCTAAAAGAGTTGAGGTAAGACGAAGAAAAGTGAATCGGAATGGCATTCCCTGCCACAGGTAAAATTTTTATTCTTTTTTTTTCTTTTTTCGACAATTGTTTCATTTTGTCCTCTAGCTCTTGTTCTTACGAGTTTTTTTCTTTAACATTTTTCCACTATTAAAAAAAAAAAAAAAAAAAACAAAAAGGTCAAAATTGCGCCCCCCTGGTTGCTGCGCCCGTGGCAAGAGCCACTCCTGCCAACCCCTAGCTACGCCTCTGATTGTGCGTAGGCATATTGTGCATATTTTACTTAAAATACGTTCAAAATGCATACTTGCATTTTCATTCAAACTTTTGTTGTACCACATTAAGAAAAATTATATTTTCCAGAAATTTTAAAAGTTCATACTTTGATACAACATGAATAGTTGTTACTTTACCTTTTTCTGGAGGAAGAGAAGGGGGGGGGGACACATCAAATTATCACTACGGATGCCACCCGTGTTAGTTACAGTAGTCATAGTGTTTTTTTTTTTTTTTCTTGTGCATGGTTAACTTAGTATTTTAACGATTATAACCGATCGATTAAGTACTAGAATTCAGAAAAGAAAAAAAAAAAAAAGGTTCAAATTTGTTTTGCACAGAACACTGGGCTGTGTAAACAGCATTTTTTATTTCATAAACAAGTATTAATTACGGTGCATTCTTTCAAATGACAAGAAGTACATTGCATTAAATGCGCTTTCTTATTCCATTTTTGCTCTAAACTAGATTTTGGAAAGTAGCCAGCTGTTCCGGAAGGAACGTTCCTGAACGAAAATCGGTGAAAATATTTCTTTCACCTCTTTATAAAAAAATTCATTAAAAATCAATGCAGCAAGATAACTTCACCGTTTTTGCTTTAAATGAAGGTGAAATGTTTATATTGTATTCTTGAAAAGTTTCAGAGCAACAAAACCATTAGATTCTCGGATGCATGAATTTTAATTTACGTTGATTGGTAAATTAAAAAACGTCGAAAAAGTGACCTTTCTTTGAAAATTCTTGGAAAATCGGGAAATTACGTTAGAACTTCAAACAATTTAGACTTTTAAAGACATTGCTTTGCTCTTTCTGGTGATGTATTGTTTTTCTTCCTACGTTTACTAGAAACCTTTTTACGGTCGTAAACTCGTAAAAGTCTAAAACATGGATAAAACATTAAATAACTTTTTTTCTAAATTAAATTTTTAAAATCGAGCTTCAGGTTACGACATCTGACCTTTCAGAGAACTTGTGTACCAAGTGTCATAGCTGTAAGCTGGATAGCTTCGCTATACAGCGCACAAACGCACAGAAGGGTATTCCCTTCAGAAGAGGGAGAATTCCGAAATAGTTTTGGCCAAGATTTTCAGTCAAATACTCCACTGTGCGTCGCACAGTGGAGTATTTGACTGAAAATCCTGGCCAAAACTATTTTGAAATTTTTGCTCTTCTAAGGGAATATCCTTCTGTGCGTTTGGGCGTTGTACAGCAAAGCTACCCAGCGTACAGCTATGAAACTTGGTCAACAAAGTGTCTAAAAGGTCAGATGTTGTAACTTGAAGCTCGATTTTAAAAATTTAATTTAGAAAAAAAGTTATTTAATGTTTTATCCATGGTTTTGAATTTTGCGAGTTTACGACCGTAAAAAGGTTTATAGTGAACGTAGGAAGAAAAAAAAGACATCACCATTTGGAGCAATTCAATTTCTTTAAAAGTCTAAATTGTTTGAAGTTCTAACGTAATTTACCATTTTTTCAGGAATTTTCAAAGAAAGGTCACTTTTTCGACGTTTTTCAATTTATCAATCAATGTAAATTAAAATTCCTGCATCCGAGAATCTAATGGTGTTATTGCTCTGAAACTTTTCAAGGATACAATATAAACATTTCACCTTCATTTAAAGCAAAAACGGTGAAGTTATCTTGCTTCATTGATTTTTAGTGAATTTTTTTAAAGAGGTGAAGGAAAAATTTTCATCGTGTTTCACCATGGTTTTACGTTCGTTCCGCAGCAGCTGGCAAAATGCCAGAAGCTGACGAGGAATTGTATGAAGCGAAAGCTAATAAGTAAGCGTATTTTATTCGATGTATTTTTTCCTTTGACGGAATGTAATTAGTACTTTGCCTCCTCTCCCCCCGCCTCCTAAAAAAGTAGTTCAACAATACCAGTATTCTGTCAAAAACGTTACTTAAATATGAGGAAAAAATTTTGATTATAATTTCTAATCGTTAGGAAACAAAAAAATACTTGACCTGACAAATTAACCTTGAACAAAAGAAAACAAAAGGCCACGAGAATTGCAGGCAAATATTTTGATGTTTTAATGAATCCTTTTTCATTGCAAAAATAAATCTTTTCTAATATTACAAAGAGGAAGGGTGATTTTGTATCTTAAATAACCTCCGAAACCATGCACCTATTTGAAAAACATTTTCAGCATATGAAAGGTACATTCTCAGGGAGTAACAAAGGCTATAGTTCGAAAAGATTCGTTAAACCGTTCCTTTTTTATTTCAACTCAAATCAATTTTTACATAAATCGCCAAAGATAAGGGAAAATTACCTACACATATTAATGTTATATAGCACCAGAAACCGAAAAATTTTCTGCTTCCCCTCAGTGGAGTTTTTGACCCAAAACTCTGCAAATACATAACTTTTTCGTCTAATTTTTTAGACGGACATTTTTTAATTATCTCATACAATGATTTGTTTGTGATTTCTATAAACTTCCTAGAAGATCCTGAAACAAAAAACGAACATGTACAAACCCAAAAGAAAAAACGTAAATTTACTTCATCCAGTTTAAAGCTATTTTAAGCAAAATGGGGCAACTTTTTTTTTCAAATACGTTTTAAGGGAACTTTAAGCTTTATTTTGATACCCGAACTTGCGTCCGGAAATGCGCAGAACCCATATAAAAACCTTTCTTTTTAAAAAAATTACTGAAAATAGAGTGAGTTTTTTAAAGTTGTGTAAAACACTATTAAAAAAATATTTCCCGAAGCAAATTCTACATGGATTGCACATCATATTAAAGTACATACCTTCGTCTTCCATATTCATTAGTGTTTTTTATGTAATTTCGAAATAAGCCACCGAATACAGCGCATTGAATGTAAGCAACAAACGAAGCTTCCAGGAAAACAGCAGCGCAGATTCCACATCGACTGAGTTTGAAGCATTCGTATGGGTCTTAATCAAAGTGGAAGGGGTTTTATGTTGTATATTATGACGTAGTGTCTTATCAGTTGTCCGAAAACGAATAGAAGTGTGACTATACTTTACATTTTCGACTTTTGGCCAGGATTTTCACTCAAATTCTCCACTGTACGTCGCTGACTTTGAACAGTCCCGTTTTGCCATGCACTGGACACTTTTACCACGACGGCAAGAGAACAGCTCAAAAACTCAGCCATTTTGGAAATGCTTCCACCCTCGCCCCAAAAGCTAATGCTCATTCCCTTTTGTACGTCAGATAAATCGCTTCATTTTTGCATCACGCCAACAATAGAAATGTTTTCCAAAGCCCTCACACACCCTTTATATACTCTCAACTGCACTATGCTTCAAGTGCCTTCAGTGATTGGCTATTTGACGTCGACGTCAAAAGTACGTGGTGGTCATATTAATGTGACTGGACTGTGAAATTGTTAGTGCTGTTTCTTTGCTTAAAAAAATCGGTTTCTATCTTTTACTGCTTTTAAAGCATATATTCATGATTTTCTTGTGTGGCTGCGTGTTGTTTTAACTCATACTATACTGCGCTACTTGTTTGTACGAAAAAAAAAACATTGTAAAGGAGGATGTATGATATATGAACTTTGTTTTCTTAAATATTCATTGGTCATGCATGTTAATCTGATTTTTTCTGGTTGCTGCCGAAAGAGCTTTGCTGGGAAAGTTGTACGACGTTTGTCGTTCTGCATCTAATTTTGGCGCCGCTTTTTCGACTTTGAAAATGTCGCCAAAAGGAGATAGTTTCGCATTAGTTTCCATTTGAAAACTAATGAGGGTGATTTTAAAAATCAGGGCAATATCCGTATTTCAAAAGGAAGAAATCAGAAATGAGTTACAATGTTCCGATTATTTACATAACTCGTTCGTTGCGATTTTAGGAGAACGAAGACTTTAGGAGTTCACTCACCCTGAGTATCAGGGCCGGATATTTTCGTCCCCCCCCCTAGAAATAAAGTTGGTAATAGTAGAGGAACATTTAGTAGAGGGACACTTCTTGGTGGACGTCGTATAAATAAAAAGTACTGACATTTTTTGTATTTAATTATTACATAATTAAACATGGCATCTGAAATCGATTAATGTAAAAAATTAAAGATATAAATCTATACTTAGTAGCCACTGCGTCTTATCATTTTAAAAACATTTTTTCAAAAAAAAGGGTAATATTAAAAGAAAAAATAAATTCTTAGCAGCAAAAGCTCACTTTAATAGTGCCCTACATAACTTGGCACCCGGGGCGATCGCCCCATTTGCCCCACTCTTCGGACGCCCTGTTGAATACTAAGATGCGTTCAGAGCTTGTTAAGTTAGGTTTTCCAAATATAAATCCGTTTCAGACGCTAGACTTATTTCTCTCTCTCTCTTTTTCCAAATTTGCGGTGGTTTTGCCGCATTATTTAACTAAAGTAATTTAGAACAGTCAGCAAATAAATAGCACAGCGTTTTTACAAACTGCCTGACATTTAAATTCGATCGCGTTTATAACCGGTGATTTCAATGTTTCATTTGAAGATTAAGTTACGTTCAATTATTCACTTCTTTTAGAATCCAGCACACGTTTTCCTTTTTTCTTTTTTTCTTTGGCTTTTTTCTATTCTTCGTCAATGTTTATTTTGTCTAGAAAACTGTGCTTTTTCCAAAAATTCATCTGCGGTGTATTATTAAATGTTATTTTAAAAATATGTATAAAAATATATTTCTAATACATACTATACTGCTGTGAATAGAATCAACGATTAGTTTCTATTCTACGCAATAGAGCGCAGCACCTGTCCCCTTTTTTTGCGTGTCTTGCGTGTGTAATCAAAATCATTAGCTTTGTTCGGAAGAAATAAACATAAAATTCTAGCCTTTATTTGCTGCACACTAAATCAAGTTTGTAACTGAAGAACAAAACCCCTTTTACCCCTTAATAAATTAAAAAAAATAATTAAAATCGGCAAATATTACATAGCTATGTAAAGAGAATGATTTTCACGGAAAATTATTGTCCGTTTCAAGTTGAATTAATTGATTTTGAATTTGGAATTTCCTTAATGTAATTTTTTTCTCTCTTCACCAGGCACGTGACTTCAAAACTTACCAGGAAGGAGGGTACAGGACAGGGTATAATATCGAGGTATATATTCAATACACTTTTTGAGAGAAAAAAAAACACAACAAAATGTATGCAAAAATAAATAATTAGCGAATCAAGGGGGGTTAGGGATCAATTGCCCCTATCTCAACCAGCTCAGGAAAAGTTCGAAATGATGGGCCTGGAAGTAACTCCTTATCTTCTTAAAAATGGATATACTTTTTTGTAGTAATTATGTTTAGTTCAGCTACTTTACAGTAGATGGCAGCACTACGAAATATTGTTTAAATTTTGAAAATGTATTTTTTTTCCCACACAAAAATTCTTTTCAGTTTTTCTCGTAAATCAATGAGCAAAATAAGATTTTTTTTCTTATCTGAACCTCTGAATAGATTTTTTGAAAGCTGAAACTGGAAACATTTAGCAAGTGGAAGGAAAGGCGTACACTTGTGAGAGCAAACTCCCCCAAAATTCCTCAAATATATTATTTTGCACATTTTTTCATTTCACTTATTCATTCACATTAAATTTGCTTTTTTTTTTTCATTCCCTCTCTCAAGTTGCACCTTCAGGCGTCTCCCAACTAAGCCAGAACTTAATTTTTGCATTTATATCAGTGTAATGAGGACGCCCACTCTAAACCGCTAGATGGCGGGCGTCCGTATCGTAATTACTCTTTTATCATTGGGCAACGAAATAAAAAATGTTATTCCGAAACAGAAAGTTTTTGTTTCTCTAAGAACGGTGTATACTAGACAGCAACTTCACTTGACACTGAACGCCACGACGGGCGGAGCCAATAAGAGCTCACAAGCAGTCAGCGATCTCCTCTAATTCGCTAAGTATGCTGTGACGTTTTATCCAGCTCGTTTTCCAAAGGCTAACATCTCGCTGACGTCAGGATGTTTTTGTCAAGAAACCTTGCAGTGTGGTGTAGTTAAAGTGGTGTAGCGGTGGATAAATCTGCTAAGTTAATTCCTTTTCCCTTCTGAAAAATACAGTCGAGCCCGCTTATTAGAATATCGGTTTCAAGAATATCCCGTTTAATATAATACATTTTCAATGTACCAAACCGATGTCATGCATTATATTGATCCCGGGTAATGGAATATCCCGCTTATTAGAATAGTTTTCCACGGCGAAATGGCTATTCCATTAAGCGAGCTCGACTGTAATTCCAAATAAATATTTTGCGCATATATTTATTGATTTCTTGTGGTGTTTTGGACATGGTTACATGGTTTTTGTGCATTGGTTACTAGAAGGTACGTTAATTTAGTTTCCTATTATCTACTTATATTAAAAATTGAGTATCTTTCTAACTATCTTTCTAACTATCTTTCTAACTATCTTTCTTTCTAACTATCTTTCTTTCTAACTATCTTTCTTTCTAACTATCTTTCTATGTCACGCTTCTTTCTCCTGAACGCCAATGAACTGAAAGTCGAGCCAGGTACCGATAGATAGGTAATTTTTCAAGCTTCATTAGTTTCAATTCATATAATTATACGATTTTAATTAGCGAAGATATCAATTAATAAGTAGTCAAATTTAAAGCGATTAAGCCTAATAAATGATTAAATATGAAAGCCATTGTTGCATTGCAAAACGTGGGTGCCATGAAACAGTAATAAAAATGATAATGCGAATTTTGAATGAAGGCTTAACTAAATCAAACACGAAACTCATAAGCGGGCGACTTACATAGTATTTTTATCGCTAGCTACTTGTAATATTTTGAAACATTTATTTGTTGAAGAGCCATCTACTTATATTAAAAACTGATTATCTATGTCTGCTTTTTTCCTTTGAGCGAGCTGAACTTAATGAAACTTTCCTCACCATCTTGAAGGCGTGAAGCATCTCAATAATTCGAATGATTTTTTTTATATAGGAAAAGTAAAGGCGTGAAGCGCCTGTCTTGTTATTCTCAGGCATCAAAGAGATAAGGCCCTCTGAAAATTGAAAATAATTGCTTTAACTTATGCTAAAAAATCTTGCATGAATTTTCAATTTCAGAGGGCCTTATCTCTTTGATGCCTGAGAATAACAAGATAGTTTTTGTTTCGATTTAAAGGGCAATGTAGCGGCTTCCTCCTCCATGCATTTGAAAATTTTTACTAAGTGTTCCACAAGCTATTTTTGGAGAGTGAAACGGGCCATTTTTCATTTTTTCTCAAGTTTAATGTATTTTTTCATAATAATCATCTAACTTAGAAGGCTTATATTTCTTTAATGCCTTCGAATAACAAGACAGTTTTTGTTTCCTTTTAAAGTTTAATGTAATGCCTTCTTGCTCCATACATTTTCAAATTCTTACTACCTATTCCACAGGCCGTTTTTGGAGAGTGAAAAAGGATATTTTTCATTTTTTTCAAAGTTTGAAAGCTTATATCTCTTTAATGTCTTAGAATAACAAGACAGTTTTTGTTTCATTTTAAAGGGCAATGTAACACCTTTTTACTCCATGCATTTGTAAATTTTTACTACCTGTTCCACAGGCCGTTTTTGGGGAGTGAAAAAAGCCAATTTTCATTTTTTCTCAAGTTTAAGCAATTTTTTCATAATGAAAGACTACTGGTATCATCTAATTTTTTTCTGTGCTTCTAGTATCTATAACTGGGTACAAGAGAAAAAAAAATTAGAACCCCACTGTCAGTCCTTCATATATTTTTTCATGCTTGAAATGACGAAAACGGCACTTTTTGAACCGCGAATTGACACGGGAAAATTTATATTTAGGCTTAACCCAAATCGTTTTTTTTTTTAATGCACAAATGAAAGTTCATTCTTTTAGCTTCAAAATAAGCCATGTTTGATCTTTCTACCACTTTAAGTAAATTTGCCAGAGCTGTTAGAAAAAAGATTAAAAATGCCGAATTTTACTCATCGGCAGAACAAAAAAATGGCTATATCTCGAGAATAAAATTTTTTCGAGAAAAAAATAAAACAGTTTGGAGGTACAGAATATTGGTGTTATTTCCTACAAAGTATGATCAAAATCAAAAATGGTGCGGCACGGAAATGTCTGAAAATTTGTTGATTTTATATGGAATGACCCCGTAATTGTTATTTTTTGTAATAAAGGAATTAGCAACGCTTTTTAGGATAGCCTAAATAACATCAAATTATACAAGACAGAAAATTGTGTGTAGATTTTTATCTAAACAGATTAAAATTATACGTGTTTAAAAATTGATTTTTACGTTTGTAACGGTGGAATTACCCTTTTGCTTTAGATTGACCTTTTTTGTTTAATCCCCAATCAATGACCCATCTGTGTCGAAGAGTAAGTGGACTATTTTACTAAAATAAGATAGGGGCAAAGATTCGGATAAAAAAGGATCCTCCAAACCTCTTCCGTAATATTTTTCTGTGAGGAGAGGGGGGGGGGGCGGCATTTTCTAAGATCCGATCCTTTGAGCCTTATCAGAGTGAAATCGGTATGGGAGCTTACACAATACACAAGCTCAATTCCAGTGATGTCTCAGATTCTTTGCGATTTCGCATGAGTTACAACATTGAGGAAAAACCAACAATATATAATTACAAATGTGACATGACATAAAAGTAGTTGCATGTTCTCCAGGCTTTCTTAACAAAGGGCCGGGTGCGCTACATAGGTTTTGCTGGCTGACAACAGCTAAAAAAGCAATAGTTATAATCTTGAGATTGTTCATTTCAAAAATGAAACCACCAACTGAGTTACAAAGCTTGGTTCAGTTTATTTCAAATCTATGTATTCCATCCTGGGTTAGAATACGAATCAGCCGTTCTGTGTAGAAATTCGTTCGTCCATCAAAATTCTTGCCAAAAATGTTTCTTAATGTAATAGATACATCTTTGCTCTGCTCGGAATGCATGTTAACAGTTGAAAAGGTGCAGATATCAGAGACCTAGGTACCAGAAATTTTACATGCTAGAAAAAGGTTATCTGTGCTGATGAGGACTATGTGCACACTAGGGTGGGGCGAAAAATAAAAAGTTTTTCGGATCAACTTCTAATAGTTGCCAAAAGTTGTCTTTGGTGATAGTTAGCTTTTGTACAAAATGTGAGAAAAATCGGTTAATATCTTCAGGGGGCGCTGCGATCGCAAAGTTTTCTCATAGCTTTTATCGGGATTTTATGGTTAAAATATGAAAAACAATGCCGTTAACTAATCTCATTGTATTTTTTTACTCCTAAGATATATTCAAGCATTCAAAGCATACGAAATAACTCGCAAGAAATTAATTTATATGATATGTTTATATTTCAAGCATTTAAAAAACAACAAAAACGTGAAAAAAAAGTAATTTTTTTTAAATATAAATAAATCATATAAAATAATGTTTGTGAGTCATTTCATATGCTTTTAATGCATGAAAACATCTTTTGAGTAAAAAAATCGCGAAGAGACTAGCTAAAGGCATTCTTGTTAATATTTTAACCATAAAATCCCGATAAAAGCTATTATAAAACTTTGCGATCGCAGCGCCCCCTGAAGATATTAACCGATTTTTCTCAAATTTTGCACAAAAGCTAACTATCACCAAAGACAACTTTTGGCAACTATTAGAAGTTGATCTGAAAAACTTTTTATTTTTCGCCCCACCCTAGTGCACACATTCGGTACCAAAGTTAATTTGAGGCTGTAGCTTATGTTTCTTTGGTTGACTGGAACAATAGCAAAAAAAAAAAAAAAAAACTTTTCCCCACCAATCTTATGCAACTTTCCATCCGAAAATCTTCAAAATATGTTGGTCGTTAGGGTTCCATGTAAAAAATGGGCGTTTATTCAATTTTCTTGCTCCACAAAAGTAGTCCAACGCATTTTCAAGGTAGTTTTCAAGGTAGTAAAAATATGTGTCAAGGAGAAAAGACGACCTTATTTTCAGTTTTAATAATCACGGAGCCTTGCACTACCTGCATTTCAGTACAAAGGCGATACGAGTTGCATTAATACATGTCTTCATAGCTCTAAATTAATTATAAAACGTAATTTGTATATTTTTAGTTTTAAGCATAGTTGATAAACTTTATAAGTAATTTTATAATTTTTAGTGTATAGAATTACGCTAGTGGACTTAATTCTGGACACTCTTCAATTTTTTAAAGATTTCATAACTTAGCATTGTATAATGCATTGTTAGATTTATTTTTTTCACTTAAATTATTTATTTAAAACTTCTCTAATATTTATGTATTTATTTCATGTGAATATTATATTTATTTTTTAATTGTTAAGTAATAGCAAATATTACAATAACAATATTAGAGTATAATTTCAAAATATTAAATCAATATTTAATAATCAATACAAAATCAATTTATTCAATAGTTTGTTAGACGTCATTCCTTTTTTCATTACATTTTGTTGCCAAAGCTAACTATCTAAATAAATCAAAATTCATTTGAAAACTATTTTTTTAGTAGTTTGCATTAAAAAAAAACAAAATAAATAGTAAAAAATAATATTCACACGAAATGAATAATATTAGAGAAGTTATAAATAAATAATTAAAAGGGAAATAAATAAATTTAATAATTCATTATGCAATGTTAAATGATGAAAGTCCTTGAAAAACTGAAAAGTGTCTACAATTAAGTCTACTAGTGTATGCATGCTAATTGCTGTTCTAATTTTTTGCATATTTCTGGGAGAGTTTTTGTAACTATTGAAAGACTATGATTTGTAATTGACTTTATTCCTACGTGCAATTGGATTATAATTAAAAGATCTTATATTAAATCAATCTATATTAAATCAATATTTAATAATCAATACAAAATCAATTTATTCAATCGTTTGTTGGACGTCATTACTTTTTTATTATATTTTGTTGCCAAAGCTAACTATCTAAATAAATCAAAATTCATTTGAAAACTATTTTTTTAGTAGTTTGCATTAAAAAAAAACAAAATAAATAGTAAAAAATAATATTCACACGAAATGAATAATATTAGAGAAGTTATAAATAAATAATTAAAAGGGAAATAAATAAATTTAATAATTCATTATGCAATGTTAAATGATGAAAGTCCTTGAAAAACTGAAAAGTGTCTACAATTAAGTCTACTATGGTATGCATGCTAATTGCTGTTCTAATTTTTTGCATATTTCTGGGAGAGTTTTTGTAACTATTGAAAGACTATGATTTGTAATTGACTTTATTCCTACTTGCAATTGGATTATAATTAAAAGATCTTATATTAAATCAATCTATATTAAATCAATATTTAATAATCAATACAAAATCAATTTATTCAATCGTTTGTTGGACGTCATTACTTTTTTATTATATTTTGTTGCCAAAGCTAACTATCTAAATAAATCAAAATTCATTTGAAAACTATTTTTTTAGTAGTTTGCATTAAAAAAACAAACAAAATAAATAATAAAAAATAATATTCACACGAAATGAATAATATTAGAGAAGTTATAAATACATAATTAAAAGGGAAATAAAATAAATTTAATAACTCATTATGCAATGTTAAATGATGAAAGTCCTTGAAAAACTGAAAAGTGTCTACAATTAAGTCTACTAGTGTATGCATGCTAATTGCTGTTCTAATTTTTTGCATATTTCTGGGAGAGTTTTTGTAACTATTGAAAGACTTTGATTTGTAATTGACTTTATTCCTACGTGCAATTAGATTATAATTAAAAGATCTTAGAGAGTTTTCATTTATACCCTTCACAACAATCGCACGATTTAATAAAGAAAAATAAAATAATTCACACTTTTGGGGATTCTCCCACAGAAATTTTGGCCTCTTGACAAAGTAGAGGGAATTAACTAAAAGGGATCAAACTTTGGATAATTAATGTCGTACCAAGTACTCAGTAAGTACTCGGCAACTTTCAATCAGGTACTCGGAAAGTACCGAGTAGTTGTAAAAAATGAATATTCTGCCATGCTGAGCTCAAAAGTGGTAAACTGAGATATTGCTGCTTAAAATTATGCGCCTCCATGATTTTGATTTAGGAGGTACTTTTTCAGAATTTTTTGAAACCTATTTCCGTTTTCAAAAGACTATAAAACATTGCATTTAGATAAAATAAGTTACAAAGAACCACCTGGTGATAATAACTCAATTTTGTTACGAAGTGCTAATGGGTGAATATCAGGAAAAGTGCTAATTTAAGTCACAACTGAATTTCTCAAGCACTTCCAAATAAAAACCAAAAATTTTTCTTTTTTCATACAGTAAACTGTGTCGCACATACAATCCATGACAAAATTTTCTGGTTTTACGTTAATTTATGACAATAGAACTCTTTTTATTGTCTCAATATCATGTCGGCAGCGCGTCACATATTCGAATTGCAAAGTTCAAAAAATTCTGTGGATTATAAAACATCGCAGCAGAAGCAAATACTAAAGAAAATAACGTGTTTTATGTTCATCTATGACGATTAACTCTTGTGTTTTAGATAAAATGAATTTAGATCGATAAAAAAAAGCAATTTCTGCTCGTCACAAGTTTTCATAACATGACAAGTGAGCCAACTTCCGGAATGATAAAACTTAGACAAAACATTTTTTGGCACAAAAAAATTACGCTTTGTGAAGCTCTAATGTGTGATGTTTCAGTTCCGATAGAAAAATTTTCATTTCGGCTGCATTCAATTACAGGTAAGATTTGTTCAATCTTGACTTTTCCGTTTCTACCAAATTAATTGTCATGTCGGCAGCGAAAATTAAGACACAAAATAAATTAATTTTTCAATCTATTTTTGCATAATGGAAAAGAAACCTATTGCCATGGATATAATATGGTGTTTTTATAGTGCGTTTCGAAATGATAGGTCCACTAGTAAAAACGAAAGTTATGCTGGTAAAAAAGGCTGTATTGTGTACAAAGTACTATTTTATAAACTACATTACTTCATTCAATGTAAAATAGCTCATAAATAATTTACAAATAATAGGAATAATGAGGAAAACTAAAATTAGATGAAACAGCTGTTTCAAAAAGATAGGTCCACTGAACCAAGCATCAAATAAATGTTAAATTAATAAGAAATGTTTCGGTTTTTTTTCTGAATAAGCTCATAAATCCTGTTTGGCATATTTTCTACAAGTTTTTGCAAATAATTTGTCCCGATTTTTGACCATTCGGAGGAAATAGCCCTTTTTAAGTCTGTAGTACTGTTGTACTGCCTTTCGCCTGCTTACACCGCTCACCGCGAGTATACCCCACATGTTTTCCACTGGATACAGGTCGGGGCTGCAAGGTGGATAATAGATAATATGTACAACATTATCCAGAAATCATTCAAAAGTGAAATTGCTGAGTTCAGAGGAGCATTGTCTGGTTGGAACCAGAAGAATGGACCCCCAATAAGTTCTGATTGTGGAATAAAATATTGTTCAAACAGCTTGTTATAGCCAGCAGAGCAGTCAAACGATTGTCTACAAATGCTATATCAGTTTTCCCTGTCCCTCTGAATCGGGCACAAACCATAACGGAACCACCATCATCTTGCTTCTTCGAGAATATCTGTCTATCGTTACGCAGATCGTACCAGTAAAAATGCCAACCATCTGGACCATCCAAGTTGAATTCCTTTTTATCACTGAATATCACACGATGCCTATCTTATTTCCAGGACATCACTTCCTGCGCAAATTTCAATCTCTCTTCTTTGTGCTTTTTAGTCAATTTCGGAGCCGCTTTTCTCTTCAAGTAAACTAAACTGCCAAACTTCTTTACCGCTCTGTGGACTGTAGATTTTGATACTGAAGGGTTTAGTTGTGTGGCCAAAGTGGATATGCTCATAATTTCCAGTTTTTAGGTCCCTTACGATAGTGCTTCCTTGTCGGGATGTCACTTTTGATGGGCGGCCAGATGATTTTTTAATGCTATAAGCATTTCTAAATAGCAAAAATTGTTTGCAACACTTTGCGATCTGTTTAAAAGCTTACCTATTTCTCTATTTGATTATCCAGACTGCTTAAATGCATCAATTTTCCTCTGCTCAACCAGCGAAAGACTGCAATGACAACCCGTTTTGTTTGACTACAAAGTGCTGCTCAAATCTGTTTAAATACCTCCACAGCAGCAAGCATAATCCCGTAGCAATACTAGGCAACGATACTTATGCAAATTTTTGGAAATTTATGTGGTTGGGGCAATATTTCTGAAGGCGGACCTATCTTTTTGAAACGGTCTGAAAATGAAAATTTGCATCAAATAAGAAGAAATGATTTATTTTTAAGAAATTTCATCAAACATAGTTATAACAATTACAGATATATAATCACGAACAAAAAAAGTGATTCTTATTCTTAATTAACAGTCGAAATTTAGAAAAATAAGGGTGGACCTATCATTTCGAGACGCACTGTATTGTCGAATCTTCAATTAGGGATGTTCAGCTATCATATTGCGGGAAATTTGTCATGTTGGCAGCGCCGAAGTAGAAGATATTTGTTACGAAACTGATGCGTGCGTTACCGATGTTTTTTCGCAATTCTTTCTTCGTGTTATGAGTTGAGTTTTAAAGAACAAAGATAATTTCAAGTGCATTGTTTTTCCTTCCCAATTTTCCATTATTGAAAGCATTTTATTTATTGTTTTTTTTAAATGCTTCGAAAACATTAATTTTTCCGCAAAATTTGAGTTTTCAAACAAAGTAATTGCCATTTTTCACCCTCTTTTCTTTTACATCAATATTCAGACATTCGTTCGTAACTACTGCACCCAAAAATATAATTTGTTTTAAAATGGAAAACTTACGAACAGTTTAGTGCAAATCTCCCCCGCCAAACTCCGACTGTCTTGAATTAATTTCGTTTTTTAAGATTGTGTTAAGAATTTTATTTTATTTTGATTTTTTAACTATTAACCTATTTATCTGTTTGAAAAAAAAACTTTTTTATTCGCACTAATTTAATAGTAGACATAATGCCCTACATTTTTGCAAAATTTAACAGTTGTCCGAAGCGTTCCTCATTCAAAATTTTGTGCCTAAATAAAGGGGAAAATCGTCATTTTACAGAATGTCTTGAAGTTTATATCTGATTTTGCAGACAAAAGTGTTTAACCCATTAATGCCTAGCGTCGGACTAAAAGGACGGTCCAAAAAAGGGTCTAAATTCCCCCCAAATGAACATTTCAGGGTCATTCCATTTTAAATCAACAAATTTTCAAAAAAGTTGTTGCATCACCATTTTTGATTTTGATGAAAATTTGCATGTGTATTCCTTTTACTTCCCAGAGCTCAAAATAGTGTTCATTTTATTTTAAAAAAATTTACCCTTTGATATATAGGCCATTTTTGTTGTTGGCAACAGCGAAAATCGGACGTTTTGATGCTTTGTCTTATGAACTATAACTTTTTTTCTATCAAAGATTTTGAGCTCAAATATAGCTCATTGGAAAGCTAAGAAAAAGTTCTTTTTATATATGCTATCACTAAATTTCAGACTTTAAAAAAATATTTATTTTTTCAAGGTCAAAGTTCGCGACGTAAATAACATTTTTTACTACTTTCGAGCATTAAAAAACCCATGAAGGGTTCAAAGTAACAAGCCGATTTTTTCATCATATATTCATAGTCATGGTTACTTACTGTATAAAAAAAATTGGCTTGTTACTCCACCCCCTTTATGAGATATGCCCCCCAAAGTTGTAAATTTTTTTAAAAATCCAATTTTCAACGCTAAAAAAATGCATGTGGGGGGCAAGATAAAAAAAATTTTATATGTGGTATTTTAAGTACTTTTTACCAGCTTTCTAATGAAACAAAAGTTGCTTTGTTATTCAAAGGCGTTTGGCAGATATAAGGGACTGAACTTTCAAAAAATTGCACAAAAACAACACGATTATTTTCATTTTTTTAAATCTTTTTTTTATTTAAATGTAATTATATACCTTATTCTTTGCTTTAAATGCTAAAAAAAGACTATTGAAACTATTGAAACTGTTTGTACCTACCATGCAAAAAAAAATCTTGCCAAATTTTGCCACCTTTATGGAACTTCTTGCTGGTAGGTACAAACAGTTTCAATAGTTTTACACCTAGTTCTCAGGTGAAGTAAAGTTTTATCATTATCACTGTACTCAGAAATACTATTTACAGTAGACTGCCTACTGTAACCTAATATATTACAATCATCATTCTCAAAAACTCCTATGGAGCATTTAGGGTTATCCATAACTTATTCACTGTTTACATGTAGAAAGACAAATTTAAATTTATATTTAAGGATTCTAAAGAATTTCTTTTTTTACCTTTAACAAAACATTCTGTGAATATGAATGAACTTGAAATGAAAAGAAATCACATCAGCTTCACAAGATTTTACAGCAGAAACACTAGCTCAACAACCTACTTCTTTCAGAATTTGAAAGACAACTAAGATACACATGTGAGAGCAAGCCAGAACAAGGATGACCACATGGTATGAACAAACCTGGACAAGTTGAAAAATGCTCAGTCCTGTTGTAGGTAGCAATCAGATGTTTAAAAATCAGACAAGTTTAGTGGTATTCTATATTCCTAGGTGTTAAAAATATTAAATTATCTTATTAAACTTTAAATATGTTTCTTCATTGCTCTTCTTAGTCTTTTTTTAGCATTTAAAGCAAAGAATAAGGTATATAATTACATTTAAATAAAAAAAAGATTTAAAAAAATGAAAATAATCGTGTTGTTTTTGTGCAATTTTTTGAAAGTTCAGTCCCTTATATCTGCCAA
Organism: Uloborus plumipes; assembly: GCA_038373865.1. Lineage (NCBI taxonomy): Eukaryota > Metazoa > Arthropoda > Arachnida > Araneae > Uloboridae > Uloborus > Uloborus plumipes. The sequence continues at coordinate 83,660 of JAXGGA010002475.1, forward strand.
ACGCCTTTGAATAACAAAGCAACTTTTGTTTCATTAGAAAGCTGGTAAAAAGTACTTAAAATACCACATATAAAAATTTTTTTATCTTGCCCCCCACATGCATTTTTTTAGCGTTGAAAATTGGATTTTTTAAAAAATTTACAACTTTGGGGGGGCATATCTCATAAAGGGGGTGGAGTAACAAGCCAATTTTTTTTATACAGTAAGTAACCATGACTATGAATATATGATGAAAAAATCGGCTTGTTACTTTGAACCCTTCATGGGTTTTTTAATGCTCGAAAGTAGTAAAAAATGTTATTTTCGTCGTGAACTTTGACCTTGAAAAAATAAATATTTTTTTAAAATCTGAAATTTATTGATAGCATATATAAAAAGATCTTTTTCTTAGCTTTCCAATGAGCTATATTTGAGCTCAAAATCTTTGATAGAAAAAAGTTATAGTTCATAAGACAAAGCATCAAAACGCCCGATTTTCGCTGTTGCCAACAACAAAAATGGCCTATATATCAAAGGGTAAATTTTTTAAAAATAAAATGAACACTATTTTGAGCTCTGGGAAGTAAAAGGAATACACATGCAAATTTTCATCAAAATCAAAAATGGTGATGCGCACCCCATTTGTTGATTTAAAATGGAATGACCCTTCAACCAAATAATAGTGTTCAATTAGTACCTTAGTATTCGTTCAATTCGTTATTAACAGATTGCAGTACATAACCCCAGGTAGCACAAAAAACGTTTTAACGTTTTATAAACGTTTTTAATCCGTTGTTACAGCGTTAATAACCATTTTACAACCTTTAGAAAACGAAGTGTGCTATTTGGGACCGTTCTAAAGTGTGTTCTGTAGCAGTTTTAATATGATCTTTATCAAAAATGACATCTTTCACAATCTCAAGAAAAAAGCTAAGTTTTCAAAGTCATTCCCCGCTTCCCAGTTTATGTTAATTGCTGATTTTATTTCTTCTTATAAAATGTCTTTTTAAATATTATATCGTAGGTAGAAAAAAAAATGAGTAAAACAAGTATGTACCCTTTGGGGTCTATCGTAACTTTTGAGTGACGATCTTTTTTTCCTTAATAAAACAATTATTTTTACATAATATTTTTTTTTATTATTTTTCCTGTCCATTAAACACCGTTTGTAACCGTATACAAAATATCTTTGGGAAAAAATGTCAGGCATTAATGGGTTAAATATAACTACAAAAGTAAGGTATTTGATACTTGAAACTTTACTGGGTATTAATGTAAGCGAATGCTGATGCATTTTTTAAAGCTCGAGAATAAAAAATAAAATGCTTAATTCTGAGAAAACTGTGTTATTTTCAGTTTTTACAACTCAGTAAAAAAATAACTATTGCAATAAAACTAGTAAATGCGAGACTGATAAATAACCCTATTCCATAGATTACGGCAATATAAAACTTTTTCGTTTACATGACATAAGCAATAAAATATAAGGCTTCTAACATACAGCATTTAGCATTTGTGCGGATGATGCTCAATCATGCCAAGTTTCAGTTGCATGTAATGACCGAAACAAAAAATATTGAACCAAACTATTTTAGGTATTTTTATATATGCATAAAATGAACTTGTATACCAAATTTCATAAAAATCTATTACCATGCGGCCATCACTTTTTTCTCCTTTTTTCTCATTTCATTATGCTAAAGGCATGAATGTACATTTGCGTCCAACTATCTTTTCTATGTAATACATTAGTGTTGTACTTACCTTTGGCCAGGAGCAGTTCAAGTGATCCCTACAATGCAGATTTATAGGCAAATAACGAAAACCTTTAAATCATATTTAAATTTATTTTGAACTATTTGAAACCTAAATAGCGAATTTTTCGAAGCAAGGTTTGGTGGGTCCAAATTGTTCCATAGCGTAACAATACATAGAAGTAAAATTAAATCATTTTTATAATAGAAAGACAAAGGTTCTGACTACTTTGTGTAAAGAATTACTTAGGGAAAAACATGCTATGAAAATCATTTTAATAACCAAAATCATTACATATCATAACTTTTGGAGCATAAAAGTTTCATACCGAGTGCTCGGTAACTTGGTATTCGGCTGAGTAGTGAAAGGCCAAGTACTCGGTACTCGGCTATTCGGTACGTCTTTACTAATGATTTCTGTTAGGAAATTGCAAAATTCCTGCACTAAGGCTTAACTTTTGGCGGAATTAAAAATATTTTTAAATAGTATCGTCATTTGATTTTTTTCGAAAAATCTCCAAACTTCAAGTCTTGCAAGAGCGTAAGATATAAACTCAGAGTCAAGAAATTTTGCCAAGTAATTACTGTTAGGGAGCCAAATTTTCCTCACTAAAACTAAGTCCTCTACAGACTTTCGATATTTTTTCGGCCAACTCTATTACAATCACCGATATCTTTTGAACAAGAAAAAAATAGGTTTTTTCAAGCCAGAACATTCACTCAAAACTTAATAGAGGAAACTTATTAATTGTTGACAGACCGACAAACATACACTCATAGATTATACCAAGTACTGTTGCGCTTCCTTAATGCGTCCAACTTTAACCCATTAATGTCTGACAGTTTTTTTTCCAAAGAAATTTTATATACTGGTTACAAACAGTGTTTAATGGACAGAAAAAATAATAAAAAAAATATCATGTAAAAATATTTTTTTTATTAAGGAAAGAAAAATCATCCCTTAAAAGTTACGATAGACCCCTGAGAGTAACTTTTTTTAATTTTTTTTTTTCTGCCTACGACATAATATTTAAAAATACATCTTACAAGAAGAAATAAAATGAGCAATTAACATAAACTGGGAAGCTGGGAATAACTTTAAAAGCTTAGCTTTTTTTCTTGAGATTGTGAACGATGTCATTTTTGATAAAGATCATATTAAAACTGCTACAGAACACACTTTACAATGGTTATGTGCTGCAATCTATTAATAACAAATGGAAACAATACCAAGGTACTAATTGAACACTATTATTTGGTTGAAATGTTCCTTTTTCATAAATTCAGACACTTTTTTGAACCGTCCTTAAAAAGGGACGCCAGGCATTAATGGATTAATGTTTGCTTTCGTTGCCTCATGAGCCTCAAAATGCACTCTCCGACACCCTGTAGCTGAAAGTGGATGGCAAAGCACCAATTTTCTGAAGATAAAATCTGTCATTTCCTTTTATTACACCAGTGGTGCCAAACCTACAATACTCTGGCCACACCAGGCACACGATGCTGATCCGTGAGGATTTTTGCTGTTTTTTTCCTATGTTACAAATTAAAAAGCACAAGCAGTGACAATGTGACAAATTTGGACCCAAGTATTCAGAATTCGGCATCTGAAAAAATGCATTTAGTAAAATAAGCACCAAGTAATGATGACAATAATTATTAGCTTGTAATTTTCTTTTCAGTTCTATATTTTTCTATGTTATTTAGAAAAAAATAAAATGTTCGAGGTCTCACGTATGTTCTGGATCGCAAGACTGATTTTACTTAGAGATGTGGGATTCAGAAAAAGGTTGGCCACCACTGCATTACATAAATGGCAGAAAAAATAGAATCTGTGGGTATTGTTTTGCTTGGTATTTTTTCTTCAGTTAGAATTACTTTTGAACATGAAAAAGGCCAATTTTAGTTACCTTACATTTGGTATCCGCCTCAAACAACAAAAGAAGCTATACCGCATTTATATGCATGAAAATATAGCACTTTCCTCTGAAATTTAACCTTGTATGTTGGAAAATTAACTTTCTTTAGTGGTTCAAACTGTCCATACATTTTTGGTGTAAACTCTTTTCGTTTCATAAACGTTAGAGAAAGAACATATTTTAAAAGACTTCTTGCTATAGTGCAAAACTATATCAATGTGTTTAGTTTTAAATGAGCATTTAAAACTGTTGAACGAAAATTCATCTGAGCCAAGTGTTAATCGTTAACATTAAGTTAGCGCTAAACTTAAAAAAAAAAAAAAAGAAAATGGCATTAGTTTCAAAGTCGGTAAAACTGTTTTGATTTTGTGACCAGTAAGCTTTAAAACAAGTTTATCTAGTTCTATTGAGAAGTTAAAAAATTAAGTAGATTTTATAGTATTGAAATTGTAGTTGAAAATGTTTAAATATTAAACGATATGTTTATAACAGTAAAAATAAAGGATTTATTTTGTACAAAAGAATTCGATTATATTTATGCATTAAAAATAATTTTAATAATAGTGTTTTTTGTGAAGAGAATAGCTGTAAAAATAGACAAAATAAAAAATTCCTCGTGATCTCCTAATATTGACTCATGACTTATTCGTGCAAAAAAACAATTTTAATGGTATTTTGTGATAGAAATCCCTAAAAAGACAATCAAAATTATCTAATCAAAGTTATCTAATTCTCCCAACATTATGCTTCACAACTTATCTATGCAAAGTTAATTAAGGGGTCACAGTACCTCAAAAATGATCAAAAGACCAAAAAAAAAATTTTTATTGCTTAATTCAAAAGTAGAAGTTATTTAAAACATTCGGAAAAAAATGGCATTGCTCTAGCTAAATTATTTAACACGTTTATAAGTGACTTTAGGGCATGCATGCTATGCGTTCTAATGGAAAAGAAAAACTTTAAAGTCCTTTTTCTCGATGATCAGATTTTAGTGTTTCTATGTTACTGGAAATTCTAAGGAATTTTTTTTATTAAAGATACAACTTTAAAACAATATTTTTTGCACCCAGGATAATATCTTCAACAAAACTGTGCATTGAATATGCATTTCATAAATTTCAAAAATTTTTAGAGCTTGTTAAACCTCGGAAAACAAAATTTTCTTATGAATTTTTTTTTATAAAAGTTCACAAAATATTTTCAAATCAGTATAAAACAAGAAAATGAATGCACAGAATTTTAAAGGTAATTCTTGTGATCATTTAGCAAAAAGAAATTTTGAAATTAGTGAAAAAACAAAAAAGCCTCAAGGTTTTTAAAAAATTGAAAATTTCTTAATTTTCTCAAATTTTCAAAAAAAAAAGTGAGAAATTTTTTTAATGTTTGAAAATAAATTATTGGTTGTTGAATAAGTGCGGAAACTAAGATTTCAAAGAATTACATTTTACACGTAAATTTAAGAAAACTGTTAGAAAGGTTCTGTAACCCCTTAAAAAGGTATTTCTCAATACAAAACACTAAAAAAAAAACAGTCAAAATAAATTAGTTATATAAACCCTCCCAGTATTGTCACTCATTCATGCAGAAATATTTTAATGCTATTTTGCAAAGCAGTCGTACCAGATAAGTTATAAAAACCTTTCACTATTGTTCTTAATCACTCATTCATGCAGCAATAATTTTAATGGTATTTTCTCCATTCGAATTGATTAAAAAAAAAAAAAAAAACTCGTAGTAATATAATTTAGGGCGAGTTGGTGTAAGTGCGTCCACGGGGTACGTGCCCTTGAGAATTGTGTGGATACTAACCTGAAGAGACTTCTGCCACACACCAAATATGTCAGGTGAATGTCGTCTAAAATTCCAACATGTACAGATCAGCACTGTCTTTCATGGATAAAACACAATTAGGAATACCATACGAGTACATGTCTTGTAATGAGCTCTACTGTGAAGATTGAGAAGGTTGGAGCTTCGTTTCTTTTGCTGTCATATCAACCAATAGAAACCAGCAAATCAACGTTGCTTCTGTTTAGTAAAATTTACTAAATACAAATATACAACAAGGTGTATTTTGATTAAATACTGTATCCAGGGTTGCTTTACAGACGGGTCGCACTTTTCGCGTTCTGAAAAATAAAATGGGGTTAACGCTTTCCTCATTTTGGGGAAAGTGGGACTCATGTAATTTACCTTTAATTTTACAGATATTTCTTACTCATAATTCATTCTATATTTACTTTTTTCGCACACACTTCTACTAAATTTCATTTGTGCATTCCTTTTGGAAAATAGTGATTTATTTTAACTTGGAAAAAGAAAACATTAAACCAACAGCTGGGTGATTTGGCATTCGAAAATGAACTATTGCAGACTCTTTAAAAGGCAGGCGAGGTCAGAAATCTTCTACATTTCTTTTTCTCTTTCTTTTTTTTTTATTCATAAAGTGCTTACTCCTTGTTTTAGTTTATCTCCTTATTTAATTATTTTTTTTCTCTTAAATTATCATAAGACTATAATTATTATCAAAATTAGTACGTATTGATTTGTAAATTAAAATTTAGTTTGAAGTTCATTATTATAGTGTAACGCTCGTGTCTATTTTAACCTAATTATAAATTTGTGACGAAAATGGGACAAGTAGACCCTGAGAAGAAATACATCATAAAACTTCTGTTCGTGGTTTATTTAACATATTATATGCATAAAAATATTGAGAAAGGGGTTGAAGATAAAACGTAAATATTTGCTAAATGTGTAAGATATGGTCGAATCTTTAAAAATTTGGTCTTTGAAAATTCGGGGACACACGTACCGCAACTCACCCTATTTAATTCTCCCGGTATTTTATCCTCATTCATTCAGAAATAATTTAATGGTATTTTGAAATTCAAATTGATTTTTTAAAAAAAGGCAGTCGAAATACATAACTTATCCAACCCTTGTAATGTAGTTTCGTGACTTCTTCATGAAAAATTTGAAAAAAAAAAAAAAAAAAAGCGATACAATCACTGGAAAACGGTCAAAGTAAATACATTACTTTTCCCTCCCAATATTGTGTCTTGGCCTGAAAGCTCTGATTTTTGTGATAACTGGATATGTTGAGGATTTCGGCTTTTTACTGTACAACTGGAGCTGATAGTAAATGAAAATGTTAGAAGGATCTGTGTAAGCATATAATTGATTTATTACACAAGGCAGAGACTTCACACTACAACATGTCCTTGCTTGAGCATTGGTTCGTTGTGATAAATTATCAAAAATTTATTCAATGATGTATTTACAGGCAGTATGGTACAAACTGTGAAATTCAAAACGTCTTACAAAGTAAGTACAAGCTGAAAAGGCAGAATTGAGAAAATGATTGAAACTTGGTGTTTAAAATGGAAATGGCGAGTCAACATCTTGAAGCATCTGTTTAGTAGTAGTAATAGCTTTGCGATGGAACTGTATCCAATAACGCATCTTCAGAATATACATTGGAGTAGAATCTTGAATAGTTCAGGCTGTTTGAAACGTAAGATTTCACTAAGATTAGGATGGAGGAATTATACAATCAGTTTCTGCTGTTTCAGTGTTGCATTTTTTAAGAAAGCTAATAAACTTTTAGTAATGCTAGAGGGCCTAGTTTGAAGGCAACTAACGTCCTATGTTGGATTTAGGTATTAATTTCTAATGCTAAAGCTCCTGCTAAATTTAACAGGCGATCAATTTATGCTAGAATTTTTCTGTGAAATTTTTAGATGAGATGATGATTTGTCGAGTTGTATTCTTTTTTTTTTTCTTCTCAGAAGAGGAAAAATTGAAATGCAACGTAACTTTGAAGTACCCTCGAAGATATTGAGAAAATAAAAAAAATTTGAAACATGAAATCGCTTCAAGAGGGTTTTGCATACAAAAAACATACTCGGGGAGTGCCAAGAACGGCATTTTAAGAGTTAGTTTTAGTGTTTAATCTTAATGTAAAAGAAATAAATTTTGAACTTTGAGCTTTCGTACTAAAAGCGATGTGCTTCGTAATCCAAGAAAGTTTGTTTTTTAACATGAGCTTCGAGTCAGGACGCGGGACTGCTAAGCTCGTGAACGAATGTTTCGTGTACAGGTATATATATATTACAACATATATATTCTTTATATATACATGTACACGCCTTTTTTGCTTTGTATGTATATATCTGTATGTATATATATATATTTGGACTTTCTATAGAAATGAGTATATTATATCTGGATGTGCTGGAATAAGGATTGGAAAGAAGCTAAATTTTAAGCAAGTCCGAACCGTTTGCTGAGTTAATGACGCAAGATCTTGCTGTTTTTCTCTGAGACAGCAATAACAACGCAGAAAGGCACATGATAAAATGAAATCTCAAATAGAGCGGGACTGCTCTTGAGTGGCTGACGGAAAAGGCTGTGACTCTTGAGTCACACGTGAACCACACTTCTTCTTTCGCGTCTCCTTCCTGTTTCTCTTCTCTGGATCCTAAAAGGGGGGAAGGGGCACTGAGCTTGGAGTGTTAGACACCTAAAGTTACTGTGTGCAAAGAGAGATATAGGTCGATTTATTTTTAAAAAAAATCTTGGCATTGATTCCCCTGACGAGTTTCAGAACCCTGAATATAGAAATTTGTGTTTTTTTTTTTTTTTTTGTGTTTTCTCTTTGCTCGAAGCACTTGTCAGCTTTGACTTGCTGTCCAGGTATCCCTCTACAGGCTAAAAGGCTACTGCTTCACTTTCCACAGCGAAGCATTAAAGTGAGTTACTGGAGGAATCCTAAGACGACGGCGCATATATCACTAGGAGGATTTCTTCTCATTTCAACATTTCATATCAATATATGCATATATATATTTACCATATATATGTATGCACATACGTATGCATATATTCCTACTTCAGTCCTTACCTGGACACTATTAGAACTCTCTTACGCTGTACATTCGCCATCATACAACAATGTATATATATATATGTATATATAATTTTCTTATATATATATATTACTCTTTAAAAACTTCATTATTTGCTTGCTTCATATACATCATCCCCCTGATGTGCAAGGGCTGTTGTTATCACCAACATGAGTGCTTTTAATAAAAAATAAATAAAAATAGCCTACGTTTTCACGCTAACTAGCGGTAAGCTATACAAACCCAATTCGTAACTAGAAATAACTATCTACGTAACAAGCTATATAACTCAACAGTTAACAAATCAGTCAACAAGCGATATATTTATCAACTAGACGCGCTTTTGTGCGTCCCACAAAATCTTCTCGGGTTTGTTCTGACGCTTCTCTCCGACAAAACAGGAGAAACTTAACGACTCAATATATTTGGAAGCTTTAAAATATATACTCTCACCGAAAGCAGGATACAACAACAAATCGTTGTTTCAATAAGCAGCCTGGAATCGACACAGCTCATTCCAACTTCAGACGAATCGACAGTCTGCAGTCATTTCTACTCGAACCTCTCTCAAAAGTAATCAATTATATGTATATGCTAATTTTTTTAAAGATAAAAGCTTTCTTTGCATCAAATATTCTCCGAAAAGAACGGAACAAACTACTTTCCTTCTAACGAGTGTACCACTTAAAATGTAACGCAATGATAAAATTAATGTACTCTCTGGCAACAAATGCTATGGCTTTTATATACCGCAGGTATTTTTGCGTATTTACATTTAGTGTAAATATAATAATTATAGTGTAAACTAATTGTTAGAAAAATAACGATGGAAAACATTGGTTTAGTCAACCAAGTTAACGTGTTGCAAGCAGAGCGGACAGGTTATGAACCCCTGCATACATAATATAAAAATATACGCTTCATGTAGCCCTTTTGGTTCCTCGCCGTGAGCTCTGTTGGATTCAAAAGAGCAAGCCCGTTTTTCTCAGTAGCTGTACAAAGCCTGGTATAGAATAAGTAGTATAAGGTATGTTGTCCCTCCCCGATTATTCGACAGATGGCGTTGTATGTATTATCACACGTCCGTCGAGCGACTCGTGACACTCGGCGACCTCGAGTGGATGACGACCTTGTGTCCGTTCTTGGTCACGTGGCCGTCGCTCTCGACGACGATGGCGGTCTGCTGCTGCGGCCGCGGGTCGGAGCCGGCCTGGCCCTTGTAGCGGCGCCAGGTGTGCTGGATGACGCGCGCGCAGTACTCCTCCCGCTGCCGCCAAAGGGTGCTGGAGATGGCCTCGAGCCCCCCGCGGTCCTTGTTGGGCACGACGTCGGCAATCTCGGCCGTCTCCTCGATGACGTGGCCCTTGCGAGCGAAGAAGTCCTTGGTGAGGGCGTCGAGGATGTCGACGCAGTAGATGAGGTCGCCCACGCAGATGGCGATGTCCATCGAGATGATCTTGTACTTGTTGGGCTTGGGAATCTGGAGCGGCTCCTCGAGGGCATCCAGGAAGTCGGTCAGGTTCTCGTAGCGGATGAACTGGGTGCCGTCCGGGTCGAAGCGCTGCCAAATTTCGTAGTACATGTCGTAGTCGTCTGCCGTGAGCCCCTCTTGTACGTCCTCGGTGGCCTGGCTGTAGTTCTCTAGAATGACGGCAATGTACATGTTTATTATGATCAGGAAGCTGACTATCAGGTAGGTGACGAGGTAGGCGACGGCGATGCCCCTGCTTCCGCAATTACCGGGCTCGTCGATTTCCGGGTCAGGGGGATCGCAATCGGTGTCGTCCATGATGCCTGCCAGCACCGAGTCCCAGCCCGCGGACGTGGACATCTGGAACAGGAGGATCATGGACTGGCCGAACGTCTCGAAGTTGAAATTCTCGTCGATACCGTAGCGGCGCTTGACGGTCATAAAAAAGGACATGCCGAAAATGGCGTAGATGAACATCACCAGGAACAGGAGGAGGCAGATGTTGAAGAGGGCGGGCAGCGACATGGCGAGCGCGAAGAGCAGGGTCCGGATGCCCCGGGCGCCTTTGACCAGACGGAGCACGCGACCCACTTTCACGACCCGGACTACACGGAGCAGCGTGGGGGAAACGAAGTACTTCTCGATCAGGTCCTTCAGGACAACGCCTGCAATCGAAAGAGTGAAGATTCATGAGATACTTTCGACCTTTTCTTGTATGTATACATGCAAATAAAATGCAAAGTGATTCAAGAAGGATTGTGAGGATCCATAAAGTTACTGATTTGAGAATATTGGACCTACAGCCGTGTTAGTACAGGGTGTGCGAATGAAACGTATCCAATTTGAACATGCGATGAAAAAACGTTTCAACGCTACGAGGGTGATATAAGCAAAGTTTGACACCCATCTTTTCAATGTTTACCAGAAATTTCTTTTTCTTTTGTTCCGTGCGACGGGCATGCTCTTTTTATGAGGGAATAAAGGGGAAAATGGCGTCCCCATAAGAAAATACACAAGCTGTTCTCTGGTATGCAGTGCAGAACACAAATCCGTAATAATAGTGCACAGAATTTTTCGAGCACTTTATAAAAGAAGTCCACCTCAAGATAAGAGCATTTCGAATCATTCCATGCACTTTTATTACGGATTTATATTCGGCATTGCATACCAGAGAGTAGCTTGTGTCTTCTGTTATGGGGACGCTATTTTTCCATTTTTCCCCTTAAAAAAAAGCACAGGCGCGTCAGACGGCACTAATTTTTAAGAAAATGCCGGTAACCTTTAATAATTCAGATGACAAATTTTGCCAATATCACTCTCGTAGCGCTTAATAATCATTTTTTTTAAAAACTGGACAAAGTCTACGGTAGCCTGACAGTTGACAAATTCAATTTCCCTGAAACTTTCCGAATGTATTAGTTGTATTGTCACAAGAAAAAATAACAATACAACTTTCCGCTCAAATTTCGTAATTTGTTGGCCCCTGAGTACAGGTCAAAGTTTAAGGTCATGAATATGTGATACTAAATATCTAAGAGAAATGACCCATGCTTTTTTTTAATACGGATACTACTTGATACTAGGTACATGGTAGCATAAATAATTTGGGGGCCCACTTTTGGTTTTGGGGGCAAAGGTCCATTGAAAATAACATTTTCGTTACTTTTTTGCCTTGTTTGTGTCCAGATAGTAGCTAAAGCCGAGAGTGACCCTCTGAAACAAGTATAGGATGCATTACTCGCCACACCCAGCAAGCAAAACTTCTTGCTTCAAGATTGCATCAAGATTTTAACGTGTCAAGAAAGCAACTTTGCATCAATCTTGCCTCAAGATTGTTATGTTACTGATTTTCGATTGTCAGAGACTTGCCACAAGATTGTCTGACAAGGAGCAGGCAACCTAATATCAGGACAATAACAAGATAGGTTGTTATTTTCTTGATATGCAATCTTGTATAAAGATTGTTATAACAAGAAAATATCAAGATCGTGACATTTCTTGTCATGACATTCTCTATGCAAGGTTAGTTATTTATTTGTTATTTTCACTTCAAATTCACGAATTAAATTTCATTCTTAAAATATTTCTGTTATTCTTCAATATTGATTATTTTTCTAGCTGAAGAATTTTTTAAAGACTGACACATGATCGGAAATTCACATGAAGATATTTTTGTTTATTCTAATTGCAATTTAATTGTATTTAATGAAAATGTCTACATTAACTTCAGATTAAACTTTACATCATAAATTTCATCTTTCATTTTTGCTTGTAGACTTTAAAAAAGTGTTAAGCACTTAGTAATAACTTAATTTATTTTAATTGATTTTTTTGCGATCAATATTAATTTTCTTTTTCTTCTTCTTATTATTATTCATGCTTGATAGAAGTGGGCTTGATAAAAATATGGTGCAATATTTGATTTACTTTTAAATTTATGATTCTTTTAGTACTACAAAGACATAAAATGCCTAGTTAGGATTAATTGAGGAGCAGTAATAGTACCGAGATAATCAATAAAAAAATCAAGTTATATTCTAGATAGATGTCAGCTTTAAAAATACTGTTTAGACAAAAAATCAATTTATCTTAAAGAATAACATAAATAGTTAATGAATAAAATTTAGGTTACTCGTGAGCTTGAAGAGTGATTCTGATAAAATCTTTGTGTGTAATCCCTTGTTGTCAGCCACGTTTAGGAACGAAAATCTTTATTGTCACACATTTCTGAAAAATTGATCGCTAATCGGTCGCGATATGGATTGTATAGCACTGCGTCATCGAATAAATGCAGTAATAGGATCATAAATAAATAACTCTAAAACAATAATATTGCACACCAATGAAGCAACCGAATTTTAACGAAGCCTAAATCGTATCCACGTCTCTACGTGCAGCGCTCGCTACGCGTTGAAGAAGGAAAATAACCGGAATGCTGGGTGTAAAACTCCGCGCATGCGACTCTCTCCTATTGTGAGCGCTAATGGTCTTGACGGAGACAATGAGATATCAAGAACATTCTTTTCAATCTTGACGCTGACAAGACAAAATCAATATTGATATGTCAGGATGTATGTAAATGCATGAAAATTGTTGGAATGAAAATGAATGAAAATGTGGATGCATGAAAATTGTTATAACAACCTTGTTGTAACAATCTTTATGCAAGATTAAATACGCAATCTTGACGCCGTCAATATGATATCAAGATCCGTCAAGATTGTAGCAAGAAGTTTTGCTTGTAGGGCAGTTAAGTATTCAGAAAAGTAGAAAAAAAAACATAATTTCCTCTTTGCTTTAGTAGTTGAACGGTCTCAAAGTTGATGATTTTCAAAAGACTCTTTTAAACATTTAAAAAAAAGTTTGAGACACAGCCATAGTTATAGTCCGTGTCGTGTAGTTTAAGATCCATGTTAGAAAACCATGGCATCTAATCAACTTATTTAATTATACGGTCTCAAAGTTTAAAATTTGAAACAAAAAATCAGTAATTTATAGGTCAATTATTATATACGCCATGAGTTCAGTAACTTTGTACAAAATCTGTTACTATGCTCTACGTGTCATACTGAGTAAGAAACACTGCAAAATTTTCAGCTTCCAGGATTCAAATTAGGAGGATTTTGGATACCGCAAAAAATGAGCTTCAAAATGGCAGATCAACTTTTGTGAAACAACTCAACATGTTTAGACAAAGGTTGATGCACCTTTTTAGGAGCTCATTTTTTGAGGACTCTTAAATACTCCAAATTTGGATCTTGGAAACTGAAAACTTAGTGTTTCTGACCCAGTATGACACAGAGTATAATTACAGCTTTTATACAAAGTTAATGTACTGACTCATACCGTATAGCGTACAAAATAATTGACCTATATAATTTTCTCATTTTTTGTTTGTCAAATTGTCAACGTTGAGACCGTGTAATTAAAAAAGTTGAATAGATGCCATGGGTTTCAAACCTGAATCTTAAACTACATCACACGGACTATAGCTATAGTTGTGCCTCGAACTTGTTTTAAAATTTAAAAGTGGCTAAAACAGTTATTGGCCTCAAAACTTTACTTTTTTATAGAATCATTAACTTTGAAACCGTTTAACTACTAAAGCAAAGAGGAAATAATGTTATTTTCTTTTTTTTCTAAGTACTATACTATGGTGAGTAATTCATCCTATACTTGGTTCCAAGGGTCACTCCCGGCTTTAGCAGCTATCTGGACAGAAACAAGACAAAAAGATAACAATAGCATTTTCAATGGACCTTTGCCCCCAAAGCAAAGATTGAGCCACCAAATTATTTATGCTATCATATACAATGCTATCATGTATGTAGCAGGTAGTATTCATATTTTAAAAGATTGGCATGGGCTACTCATTGCTTTTGGAGTGAAACGATCACAAATTTGTATCATATAGTCACGACCTCAAACTTTGACTCAGGGACAAATAAATTCGATTCATAAAAACAGAAACTTTATTTTTTCTTATTATAACACTACAAACACAACCAGTATTTTTTGGGAAAATTGAAAGCATCAACTGTCAAAAGTGTGAAACTTAAAAAGAAAAAAAAAGACTAACATTTTTTTATCGACTTCTCAAATTGAATAATTTTGGACACCCTGTATAACTAGCTACATACAAAGCTCCGTAGCGGTAGCCACTGGCCTCCATTGAGCGCACAAAACTTGAAGTAGTAGGGCAAAAGAGTAGAATATGACGATGCAACTACTGGGCAATTCCATGCAAGTGTGGAAAATCGTTGGAAAAATCAAATTACAGCAATGCGTCTGTTTTGCATTTTTTTTGGTTTAAAAATGTTAGAAGTTTATTATTTATACTAATTTTTTGTCAAGAATGTAGTATTTTTAATTTTGGCAGCACTTTGAAGTTGGAAATGGAATTTTTAACTTTTGGTAAAGCAAATGATCAATCTTTCAACGTTGGTAAATATCATTTTTTTTCTTTAGATAACTGTTTTAAAGGAAGAATATTGATTATTACACTTTAATTCAATATTGTAAATTGCTAAAACGAATGTTTTCACTTAAATTAAGTGATTTATGTAAAGTTCAAAAATGCACCGTTCTATGTAACGTAAGTTACCAAAAACATGCTAAAGTTCATGATGTGCATAAAGAAAGGGCAATGCAATGTTAACAATGCTATATCTTCTATCTTATAAGTGCATGTTAAGCAAATAGTTAAACTTTTTTTTAAAATATTGTTTATTTAATGTTTTGTGCTACAATCAAAACGTGTAACGTAAGTTACCGAAATATGCAGGTAATGTAAGTTACCCAAGTAGGACTCAAATACTTGTGTTTATAAAGAAAGTAAATTGTGAAATAAACCTATGTGGTTAGTAGAAGTCATTTATTCAAGAATTCTTTTAAGTGTACTGTATTTACTTAATTTAAATTAAACATATTTCTTAAAATGTCCCTATTTTGTTAATAAGATTACAATACACCTCTATTATAAATTACATGTATCTTTCAACCTTTTAAGATATTAATTCTCTCTAAACAATATTACTGCATTTGAATATTTAGGAGGTATTTTACTATAAATTATTCAAAAATGACTTCTGGTATGCTTTAAAGTTTAAAATATGTTTTGGAACAAACACATATAAAAGTATTTTATCTCTTACAGGTAAAATATATTTTATTCTGCATTAAAATGCCATTGAACTCTGCAGAAAAGATGCGTTGTAAAAGTTGTATGAGAAAAGTCATGCGGATATTGCAGATTTATAAATAAAAGTCACTCTTGATGGTATTGAAATATGTTAGAAAAAGCAAAATTTAGCAAAACTATTTTTTGAAGATTCGCACATTGACAATCACAATTTAAGAACTACAAATGACAAACTGTGGGGTTTCGTTTAGTTAAGTATTTCAAGGAACAAGAAGAAAAAAAAGAGATAAAAGCCGGTGAATGGTGTGTGCGAAAATACATTGTATCCTTGAGTTGTGACGATTATTAAAGAAAACGAGTTTAAAGTAAAAGTAATGGCTGCTGTTGGAACCTTCTATAAATGGCCAGAAACGACAGATGAAATTTATTATAAGAAAGAAATCGTGATTCGAAAAATTGAACTACCTGAACTTATTAATAACAGCGACTAGTATGCATTTAAGTCTTATGTTACGCAATATTTTTGATTGGTCATTGAATTTGTTATTAAATTTCTATAAATTTCATTCATAATTGTTAATTTCCAATATTTTGATCTAAACTAAGCTGTAATTTTCATTCATTATTTTTTGTAATAAACATATGCTTGTAAGTAAATTTCGTAACGTAAGTTACTGTAA
This sequence comes from Uloborus plumipes, assembly GCA_038373865.1. Lineage (NCBI taxonomy): Eukaryota > Metazoa > Arthropoda > Arachnida > Araneae > Uloboridae > Uloborus > Uloborus plumipes. The sequence goes on from JAXGGA010002475.1 coordinate 100,014, forward strand.
CGTAAGTTACCCAGTTGAAAAGCCCCTTAATCCTCAATTTTTGAAATAAATTTTTAAATTTATGAAAATAAAAACCTAAGCATTATAAAGAACTAATAAATTATACTTTAAACAAGAAAATAGCTGTAATAGAGCAGAAATTTGCCTTAGAACCAATTTTCATATTATATCATTCCCTTTTTGTGTAACGTAAGTTACTGCCTTATGTTTGACTGCTAAATTTCGTAAAATTTTAATGCATCGAATCTTTTTGCATTTTAATTTTACTTTACACTGTCATTTTCAAAAGCATGCTTTTATTCAAGGTTTGTATAATAATATTTGTCTGTACTGAGGTGCTAAATGCCTAAGCGTTGGTCAAAATGTAACGAAAGTTACCGTGGAATTGCCCTACTGATCTCCAGTGGATACAACGGTGTTTACACGGTAAAACTTATTTCAATAGAGTTGTTTGCTAAGTTAATACAATACTATATACCACTGCAACCTTTCTTGACAACAGCATCGTAACGTCAGCGTGACGTTTGTGTGACGTTAGCCTATGAAAAACGAGCTAGATAAAACGTCACAGGCTACTTGGCGAACTAGAGCAGATTGCTGACTGCTTGTGAACTCTTATTGGCTCCGCCCGTAGTGACGTTCAGTGTCAAGTTAAGTTGCATTTTAGTATAGTGTTCAAAACTAAGAGAATTTTCAGAATTAGTCAGTTACGTTTAGAGCTACTGGACCGTTTTTAATGAAGTTTGGTATGTACAATGTACATACATTGAAACAAGACAAACCGAATAATCAATCATCAACAACATTTGAAATACACGCGTATGATCTACACTCGTTGTAGTAGGACAGCATGAAACAGCAGTTGCAAATCAAAGCAAAAAATGGGTTGGTAGGGGATGTGACCCCTTCTAACAGACATATAGGCCTCGCAATGACTACATACTTTAAATGAAGCAGTTCCCAAGTTCCCAGGACAGTTGGTCTCACTCGATAAACCCATTTATGCCCAGTAGCCTAAAAACGAGACGCTTGTTAGTTACTGCATACAAAAACCTGTAATGGGCATATCTTTTTACTAAAGATGTTTTTCACAAGTTAAATAGTCCTTCTTCTTGTCCAGTCAGAGCCACTATTTGGACATCAGAGTTTATTTATTGACAGCTATTTTCAGACACATCAGTCAAGCAACGATCCAGCATGGGAAGCCTTAGAGAGTAAGTTTTTTTGTGCGAACTTATGTTTCATAAAACTAAATTATTTTAACATGATTTGCTTAAAATTGATTACAGATGCCTTCTGTAATGTTACTTTGCATAAGTAAAGTCAAGTAAAATCATATTTTGCGCACACACCTGCTTAGTGTCCCATAAACTGGACGTTAAATAACTTAATAAATATGGCAACGGCTATCTATTTTACGCCTAAAATGTATGTAAACCATTCCAAGTAAGAGTTTTAAGCAGATAAAACTTGAAAAAAAAAAGTATTAAAAAAACTTGGGCATAAATGGGTTAATAACGCTGTTCTCAGGCCATGGATGTCCCCGAAGGGAGTTGCAAGCTGCCTCCCGAGATGGTCCTAGACTTGCTCTATAGAACTGGAGTCTCGACCCTTGCTAGGTTAATCCATCCAGTTAATATTTTCCTTTTCCAGAAATTCGTCAAACAGAGGAGCTCTATGTGGTCTTGCGTTATCAGCCATTAAAATTTACTCTGGGTCAATAGTGCTCTAAAGAGGTGAATTTAGGGCCCCAAAACCATATCCCTGTACCTCATAGCTATCCCAGAGCATCTTTTAAAGACGTGGAGGGGTGTACGACTGTACGACCATCCAACATAATGCTTGAAAAGACCGTAAAACCTCCACCACCAAAATAGTCAATTTCGCGGATATTGTAAGGCAGGTATACTACACTGCAAGGTTTCTTGACAAAAACATCGTGACGTCAGCGTGACTTTAGCCTATGAAAAACGAGCTAGATAAAACTTCACAGCCTACTTGGCGAATTAGAGGAGATCGCTGACTGCTTGTGAGCTTTTATTGGCTCCGACCGTAATGACGTTCAGTGTCAACTTAAGTTGCTGCCTAGTATAGTAGAACCCAATTCATCTTAATCAACGAGTCTCGTCCTATACTCATATAGACAGAAGCAGGGACTAGCTGCCCACTCTCCAATATCAACAAAATCGACCATTAGGACGGTGGAGGTTTGACGGTCTGGACAGGCATCATGTTGGACGACCGTACACCCGTCCCTGTTTTTTAAAAGAGGCTCTTTAGCAACGCGAGGTATATGGATATGGTCTTGGAATCCCATTTTCATCTCTTCAGGGGCGCCTTTGGCCCCAAGTTAATTTTAATGTTTGATAACGCAAGAGCACATGAAGCTTTTCTGGTCGATGAATTTTATAGAAGGGAAGGATGTTCAATGTATTGAAGTAGCAGATCTCTAGTCTCCAACTTTATAGAGCTTGTTTTTGACTCTCCCAGGATGGCAATAACGACTCGCAACCTCCCCCCTCTAAGAACCGATTGAGGGTCTGAGAATAGTGTTATTGATCGAGTGAGACCAATTGCCCTCGGAACTCGGGAACTGCTCCATTTCAAGAATGCAGTCACAATGCGATGCTTGTACGTCTGTTAGAGGGGACCATACCCCCTACTTGGCTGTTTTTTTTTGTTAAATTTTGCAATCGCTGTTTCATACCATCCGTCTCCAACGAAAACGGGTCCATATGGAAACTGTATACTGTAGAAGTCGGACTTCACATCAAATAATGGTACAGTTTTAAAAGTGAAGCAGAACACCCCAATTTGTCAGCCTGGCTGGCACAAGACAACAATACCAACAACCTAAGCCAGGACTAAGGCAGAAACATGCAATACACCACCAGATTGTTTATTCCACCCATGGACTGCAGTTTCGTGCTTATTATGCACTCATCAGCATGGAATAGGAATTAAACGAGCTGGAGGCAAAAATCCTCTTATAGAGCTAAGAGAGCTACCAGTTTTTGTTGGCTCTAATAACTGTACCTCAGAACCAGACTAACGTAAGTCCATTTTCGTCATTTTTCGGTAGAGGGGAAAAACGATTGTCGAATACATCGTTTTTCCCCTCTACTGAAAAATGACGAAAATGGACTTACGTTAGTCTGGTTCTGAGAGGCACGAAACTGCAGTCTACGGATGGAATAAGCGAGCTAGTGGTGTATTGCATAGAACTGTTCACTCGCTGGGGTATGTCCATTCACTAGTCAAGCTACCCCAATTAAATGCAATAAATAAATTACAAAATGTATATATCTTACCTAAAATGGATAGGCTGACTACTACAAAGTCGAATACATTCCAAGGTTCTTTGAAGTAATGCCATCGGAAAGCGAATACTTTGAGGACACATTCTGTTGTAAATATAGCGATGAAGAACACGTTGAGTCGCTCGAGGACAGAGTTGAAGGTTTCTTCAATCTGGTAGTGGTCCATGGCCATCACTACCATGTTCAAACCGATGAACAACATAATTGCCATGTCAAATTTCGTGTTGGTTGTCAAGTCGAATACAATAGCTTGGGGCTTGAACTGAAAGAGTTGAGAAATAAAAATGAGGTTAGCAAAACTTGGGTTTAAACTTGCTATTATTGATAAGAAACAAGCATTTGTTCAACTAATGAAATTTTAAATGCAGTGACGTGGTGATTTGAACAGAATGAGAGTTTTAAAAAGATCGAGTTCAGTTTTTCTTGTGTGTTGAACTTTTATTCATTAATAAAACTCCTGCGTTAAGTACTGAAACATTAAATACTTAAACTTGAACGAAAAATCGGTTTTAGTTATAACATAAAATAATTTTCGTGAATTATAGGTTTTTAAATCTTAGTTTTAATAACTTTTATGTTTGGTTTTGAAATTATTCAGAAACAAACGCGTTTTTTTCTCGTCATATAGTATGACTTAAAAGATTTTTTTTTAATCTAAAGAGTATCCCTAGCCATAGGCGTAGCGTGACCAAAAATTTTGAGGGGGCACAGGTCAAAAATGTCAAAAGTGCAGGTGGAGCTTTTGAACCCAACCCCCCCCCCCCCTAGATTTTTCGTTTGATAAATATTCGCTCTTACTGTTTCGATGAATTTTATATACAATTTCTTCTTCTTTTTTGTTTTTTTTCCTCAGTTACCAGTTAACACCAGGGTCGGATTTAGAACTCACCAGGCCCGTCATTTGGGGGGTCAGGAGGGGGGGGGGGCAATGGACCCCTTTGCTTTGATAAATATCTTTACTCAATTAGGAATAAGTTACATTACAATGACAAAAGTTGAAAAGATTCAAAAGTAAGTTTTGAAAAAAAAAAGAAGAAAAAAAAAATCTATTGATGACCATCATACGTAAAAGCATAAGTATTCTTAACCTCTTGGATCCGGGCTGTTTTTTAAAAATTTTTCTTTCGATCCAGATAGTACTACAGTTGAACCACAGATTTCTTTCAAAGAGAAGGTATAAACTGTCGTACCAAACGTATGAAACCTTGAAAAAATCCCCGGCTCCAAAGGGTTCAAGAGAAAATTTCAACCCTGTCCTCTAAAGAAAAAAGACTTATGGTACGACATGTGTACCGCCCGGTTCCTAAAGGGTTTGTCATAGCTTTTAAGTACAAACATATTTTTAACAATCTACTCAAGTACGATACAAACTGCGAAATGTAAAATAGTTTTTAAACATGAATTAATTATGTATTTTTCTTTACTATGCATTATGAGTTTTTTAGTTGTTAGCCTGTATTCAGCATTTAATTTCTCTTTGATATGATAACGGACAAATGCTAGAAAAAAGCGTTTAAAAATTGAAATTTTGGATTTGGGAAGACAAAAATCAATTCTGGGCGAAAATCCATATTTTATTATAAAAATTTACTTTTCACTGCATTACCTAAGATAAAGAGATCGTCTTTTATCTCGTTCTCCTCCCTTCTCATGGGTCAATCTAGGATATTTGACCAAGGTCCTGTTTTGGAATTTTTTGAAAAATAGTTTGGACTTTGTGAAAACTAATTCATAATTTTGTGAAAAATAGTTACGGCAAGAAATATTCCCATTCGTTTTTTAAACTCAGATTTCTATGGAGATTCAATTTTCGAGTGTGGGATTTTTGTCAAAGGTCCATTTTTGAGTGACTGGATTTTGTGAAGGATCTTTTTCTGAGTGACTGAATTTTGGGAAGGATTCTTCAACGGACCTAATTCCTCTCTAGACTAACCCCTGCCTCTATCTTTTTCTCTTTTACAATGAGCCAGATTTTGTGAAAAACGAATTTTCTACTTTAAATTATTTTTTAATATAACAAACAGTAACATGGAATTACAAAATTTATGCTTGAAAAATGTTCATATGAGGCAGTCAAAAGCAAAGGGTTGTAACTACCAAAATTAAAAATTTGTAGACAACTAAAGTAAATGGTAGGAGATTATTATTTTAGTAATACATCAAGCCTTGAGAAGGTCAGGATAAAATCTGCCGCACCCTGGAAGGGGGGGGGGACACTCCTCAGAGGACTTGCATTTAACATTATTGGCAATCTTTGAGACTGTTTTAACTAAAAAAATTCCTTCTGGACAGTAATTCTGGCTACGTTAGTTGGTAAGGAAAACGGAAACAATCTTTCTGATGATTATCGTCCCAGTTTCTGAAAAATAAACTGTTAAACATTGAAAATTTTGACAGTGTGCCTATATTCCTCTTGGCTCCCCCCCTCCCCCAACATGCGGATAAATGAAAAAAAGTTAATGAAAAAAAATGTAAATGAAACTCTGATTATGATTTATGATTTTCTTTTTCATTTTGCAGAACTTCAGATGATAAATTTAAATGTCCATCAAGTTGGGGGGGGGGGGGGGCACGTTCCCTTCTGTGCCCCCCCGACTCTACGCTTATGTCCCTAGCAGCATCATCTCATCGGCCAATGATCGGCCATTAATCGAAACCCGATAAAATTCTCATCGGCCAAACAGAATCCGAGCAGCAAAATCCGATGAGTTTTGCTCGAAATACGATGAGATTTGGAGCAATTTACGAGGCAGAGCAGTCCCGTGCCGATGAATGCCATCGGGAAACTTGATCGGAAGGATATCGTTATCCGATGGAATATGGCTCGGCTTATTTTCATCGGGAAAGTTCATCGGAAGGATATCGCTTTCCGATGAAAAGGAGCTCATCGAAAACCGTGCTCGGATACTGATCGGAACGATGTCATCGTGCGTTACGGGATCAGTTTACGAGGAGTTCGATAATCGGTCGAGCAAAATCCGATGAGTTGATGCTACTTGGGTATTGTTTTTAAACACTTTTTCTCCGGTTTTTCCTTACGTATACCCTGCGTAACGAGAGTTGGCGCCTCTTTGCAAATTAATTTCCCACTCTCCGTACTTTTTCCCTTTTAGTTGTCATAGTCTCTCCCGCTTAGCTTTAGAAACAATGGTTTAATGCAAACGATCAAAATTGCTTTGTGCGTAAACTAGTATTCAATTGAAAAATCAACGTTAATAACTCTTGGTTAATAACACGGTTACTCATGACGGCAGGTCTTGTTAAAGCAAGCTATTTAGCACTTGGTTTGTTAGAAAACATTTAGAAATAACTGAGATATGAGCTAATATTTAGAAAATTGCCAATTTAAGTCCCAAGTGAATTTCTCCGGTTTTTCCTTACGTATACCCTGTGTAACGAGAGTTGGCGAATCTTTGCAAATTAATTTCCCACTCTCCGTACTTTTTCCCTTTTGGTTGTCATAGTCTCTCCCGCTTAGCTTTAGAAACAATGGTTTAATGTAAACGATCAAAATTGCTTTGTGCGTAAACTAGTATTCAATTGAAAAATCAACGTTAATAACTCTTGGTTAATAACACGGTTACTCATGACGGCAGGTCTTGCTAAAGCAAGCTATTTAGCACTTGGTTTGTTAGAAAACATTTAGAAATAACTGAGATATGAGCTAATATTTATAAAAGTGCCAATTTGAGTCCCAAGTGAATTTTCACTATTATTTCAAAAACTAGTTTAAAAAATAATTTTCCCCAGAAAGAAGAAAAGGTTCTGCTTTCATTTTATCTAATAACATCAGAAAAAAATTTTTTTCTTCAGAAAATATATCTTTTATATGTCAAAAATCAGATCGGTAACGTGTCCCCAGTAGCAAAGCTTAGCATGCAAACAGCTTAAGCGCACTTTATACCCCCCCCCCCCACTTGCAGAAAAAATGATTCTATTTTTACCCCTTTGTTAATATTTTACTTCATTTTTGTTTTAATCGATTTCTAATTTTCTAGGGAATGCGAAATACGCATGTCCCTCAGTTCCGCGTCAGAGAGGTAACAATAACTTCAAATCTATATTTAGGCTCCCAAAATCATTTCCTGCACCGATACCACGTGATACCGAGTACCTGGTGTGATGTTTTATCGCATCGTAATTAAAAATTTGCATTTCTGCATCTAAAATGGCAGGTAAGATTTTTTTTAAAGTTAAAGTTCTTTAAAAGTTATGTTATATGTAAGTATAGTCCTTTATTACAAGTGAAAAAACCATGTGTTTGATTTTGGTTTAGCGCGATCGACTCGGAAATTTAAAAAAAAAATTTGTCGGTTTGTCAGACCGGTAACAGTCAGAGCGGTAACATTGAAAAACAGCGAATATGTTACCGAGCTAACTCTCACGTTTCAGAATTATTAAAAAGCATAAATCATAGGTTTTAGCCATATATTGAATATTTTTGTTCTTAAAAAATGAAAAGCAATGAGTTTTAGTACAATTGCTTCATTTGTGGTTTGTATGACCTGACAATAGAAGTTAGTAAAATAAGAAAAAATGACACTGCAGAATCTAAGTTAATTAATTGTTATTATTTTATTTATTTATTTTTTTGATGCTTCAATTTCTCATAACTTCGCTAAATAACTAGATAATAACTAGCATGCTAAATTTGAATTTCTGATCAAGAAATTAAATTTCCTGCAAACAATTAAAGAAAAGCAAGCAGCAGAGTTGTGTGTTGAAAAAGTTGAAGTTGTGTGCTGTTTCAAAGCAAAACAAATGTTTTATTAGCTTCGATTTGGTAATCTCATAATTTATTTTATCTAAAAACCTTATCGCTCATTTTTATTTCCAAGAAATTCTTTTTTGTAATGGAATTTGATTTTGTAGCCTAATATATATATATATTAATATAATTATCTTAATTCTATGCTAAAAATGTAAGGAAATGATATCATTTTTAGAGATGTTAATGAAGATTGAAAGCATAAACTCAGTTATGTTGCTCATATTAACATCAGATCTGTAACACTCATCAGATCTGTAACGGCTTAAAAGTGAGTAATCTAAGGAGGGGGTAAATAACTTCTTTGACCTCCCCCCTTTTATTTTTTTGCATTTAGACCCAATATAGACTTAGAATCCAATATTAATTTTTTTCTGCAAAAAAATTTTTTAATCAGGAAACTCCAACTTCAAATTGGCACTTTTCAAAATATTGGCTCATGTGAGGATATCAATAAAAGCGTAAGCCTAATTCGATAAACATAAAAATAAATGCAATGCCTCAACAGCAGTGCATAAAAAGAAAAAGAATGGAGCTGTTATCTTTCGTGCGGTTTCTATGGAGACGAAGTAAAGTTTTTAAACTTGATACGCCTATTTTAGAGTAAGGGCCCTGCTTCACATCAGCGTAAAACGCGACCGAAACCGTAGGCAGAAACCGAAAATCCGGGTACTTTCCATAGGAACGCTATGTAATCCATTTTACGCATCTGCTTTATTTTTCTGCTTTACGTCGATGTGGAGCAGGGCCCTAACAGAGTATAGCTCCATCTATAACGAAAAGTACCTTGTTTCTTATGCTTCCGGCGCTGTTTAAGAAATGCCAGCATTGTTTGGAGCAGCATAGCCTATGAAGGCTCTTGTATCAAAAAACCTAAAGCGACCAACCAAGCAAGAAATGCCATGCATTTTCGCCAACGTGCGTTATGTGGTATGGTAAAGGTATGAGGCACGCATCACTGCTGGCGGCCATACTTTTTAGCAATTTATTTACATTTTCGAACACTGAAATTTCTATAAATTAAACTCATTACGGGTTTTCTAAATCTGAGTAACGTTTGTAGTCTTTTTAAATATTAGGAATTTCAATGACTTGCACATTTTGAATCTACCTCCAATTGCTTAAGCACAATAGGAGATGAACCAGGGTAAATAAGTTGTTATTTCTAATGGGGCTGCGCATTAGAAACTAACCATTTGCAGAACAACCAGAAACAAGCAACCATTCTTTCATGTGGCAAAACTATCAGTGAAATGACACTGCCACGAAAATATTGATGTCCAGTATTCCCTCTGGATAGAGGCATCTGAGTTCGATGCGAAACTTCACTGGGAATTTAATTTTTTTGACTAGAGCACTCTATACCAAACGAGAAATTATGGATTCTTTTACATGCCGAAAAATTTTACGACGTGAAAGCTGTCGATTTTCTTCATCTTGAAAATCTACTGACTAGAGCAGCGTTTCTTAAACTGTGTTTCGCGGAACCCCAGGGTTCCACGAAGATCACGGAAGGGTTCCGCGAAACTTTTCCTCCCTTCCTTTCATAATAGTTGAACTAAGTTCTCAAAAGTTCCAGCAAAGAAAATTAAAATCAAAACTTAAAATTTGAAGCAACAACCTTGTCTCCTGCTCACTTAGCCGAAGGAAAAATCAGTGATAGGGTGGAAAAGTATTTTATAAAATTTGGTAATTTCTGCAGTTTTTTTTTTTCAAACAATAAATGCGTGTGATGTAAATTGAATAGGTGTCCGGAAGAAGGGCCTATGTCATGATTTCTAAATTGTGAAGGAGAGCGAAAAAACAAAGGTGCCAATTATTTTAGGAAATTAATTTGTGATTTCCCTGGCATCTATCGGATTCTTTGGGTACTACTAAGCAAGCCAACGGTTACTAGACTTAACAAAGGCGGTTACTAGACTTAACAAAGGCTTTTATTCCATGAAAAAACAAAATTCAGAAAATCATGACATAGGCCCTTCTTCCGGACACCTATTCAATTTTGATTTTTCTGTTAATAAACCGTTTCTAAAATGAAACTCTAAGTTATCGCCCTTAAACCAGGGCTAAGAATTGCATTCAAGATGCTGTGGGGGGGGGGGGGAGGATATAAATAAAAATAGAAATAAAAATGGACAGCAAATAGGGTTCCACTTGTAAAAAAGTTTAAGAAAAGCTGGACTAGAGCCAGGATTGAACCTTCTGCTTTGGGTGTAAGAGACTACCCTAGCAGCATCATCTCATCGGCCGATGATCGGCCATTCATCGAAACCCGATGAAATTCTTATCGGCCGATGATCCAATATGTCTCATCGGTCAAACAGAATCCGAGCAGCAAAATCCGATGAGTTTTGCTCGAAATCAGGGACGTCATTTCAAGTTTTTCCAGTGGGGGGCAAAGGGTAAAAACAAAATACAATTTCACCAGAAAACAACAAAAAAACCACTCCCACTTATATGCAAATACATTGATTTCTCAAAGTCGGGGGGGGGGGGGGGAAATTGACCCCCCCGCCCCCCCCCCCCCCAAATGACGGGCCTGCTCGAAATACGATGAGATTTGGAGCAATTTACGAGCAGAACAGTCCCGTGCCGATGAATTTCACCGGGAAAGTTGATCGGAAGGATATCGCTTTCCGATGAAAAGTAGCTCATCGAAAACCGGTTTCGCATACTGATCGGAACGATGTCATCGTGCGTTACGGGATCAGTTTACGAGGAGTTCGATGATCGGCCGAGCAATATCCGACGAGTTGATGCTACTTGGTTAGCGCCTAACATCTGCACCATGTCGGCTATATAAATGTAATTTGTTCTGTGTATGAGCTCTTATAACGCCTCCTGAAGTAGGGTAAGTGCTCCAGTAGTCGGCCAGTCTCCAGTAGTCTGCCACAATGACATAAAACTCCTCATAAATAGTACATTTTTAATTCAAAATCAGATATGGCGCATTCACACATTCATGTACCTATCCTCAATCATCAACCAGTCGCTGTTAAGTTTTGGGTACTTTTTTTGAATTAGTAATGAGTCATTTCATTTTGAATGGTGTACCCGTCATCCAAGATTGCGATTCTGCTTATTTTTCAGCTAAGAGGACACGTCTTCTTAAAATGGCAATTACATTTATTAATTTAATTCTACTGTAAATTTGAGTGATTTTTATCTTAATGGAATGTCTAACATAATGTTTCAATGAAAGAGCGAACTCCTGGTTAGACTCGATTATTTTTTAAAGGGGTGGCCGACTACTGGGTACAGAATTCTTCTGCATTCCCAATAGTCGGCCATGGTAGGCCGACCACTGGTTCTAAGCAGTTTGGATGATTTATCCAGTAGTCGGCCACATACTTAATGTAGCTTTTCATTCTTAATATGGGTTCATCAAATTAAAACTAAATTAACTTATTGAAATACAGCGACAATTTAACTGTTTTGAGTAAAAATACCTTTTCCAAAGTTTATTTTTCTTGAAAAATAGTAAATTAATTAGATATCTTAACTTCTTTTGACCACCATTTCGACATTTTATTGCTCCTAGTGTTGTAAATTTAATTGAAAATTCTAAAAAAGAGATTTTTAAATACGCATACGTTGAGTTAAGATTATAAGTTTTAATACTCATTTAGTTATTATCAAATGGTGTTTTAATAGTTTTTCTTATCAAATTTTATCTTAAACTAATGAAATTGGCGAAACGAGTGATTTGACTTCTATTGATACTTATTCGGCAGTTAATAAACATTTCCCCAATTATAGGAGATAAGATGCATTACTTTAATAGGCTCAAGTTATTTAATGAGTGCCAAGCATGTGTAGTTATTCTTTCTTTTGCTATTATGCTTAACTTTTTGCTTTACCAAAGGTTCAAGACCCCTGTGCTCTATTTAGGATAATTGTTTCAAATGTTGGTACATTTTCACTAATGATTCTCCCCAAATGTTTGACTTCTTGAGTTTTCTTCGCTAGAGGATTAGAATTGTGCTGAGTTAACTTTAAAACTACATGGTTACATTGTTGCTAACTAAATTTTGGTTTGTTTTCAAGGTTATTCCTTGTTTACTAATATTCTTGTCGAAAGCTGTAAGATTACTTTCATGACATCCCGAGCTCCATTTACTTCCTTATTTCATCTTTCTTCAATTAGTTTAAAACAAATAAACTTGCTTCAGTTGAACATTCTGTGCTAGATGAAGTCCCGATGGAGATTCCTTTTAGCGCATTTTTGAATGTATTTTTACTTGCACAGTTTTGGAAGCAATCATTTCTGAAACTACAGTTTTAGTTTTATGTTCCATATGTTGAAATTCCGTTCTAATGAATGTGAACCAGTTAAGTGCCGACGTGATTATTTGTCATGAACTGTGTCGACTCTATTATTACTTCTTTATGTTTACATAAACAGTAAAGCATTTTTTCATTTCTTTATTCTTTGGTCATTTATCACTAAAAATTGCTGTTCACTTCAAAACTAATCCTGTTTTTTTACTTCCTAAGCAAGTACATTTTGTACATCTTATATAAACTTCCTTTATTTTGTCCCTTCTTGCATCTTTAGTAAGTGCTGCTGAAATTTTTTCTTCAGAAGCTTTTTTTTAAACTTTCTTTTAAGCCCAAACTACGTATACGCAATACGTAATACTTTGTACAACATTGTTACAACATTTATTTTATCTTTTATCACTTATTTCACAATACAAAGTTACATCGTTCATTTCTGGAGATCGTCCTAAAACGGTGTCCGGGTTTAACAAGAGGAAGGGGTGGTTAATCAAACTGTGACAGATTGCGGCAGGGGGGGGGGAGGTAACAAGAAATATGAGTATTCACTAGTGGTACCCGCACGGCTTTGCCCGTGGTATAAAACTAAAACGTCATTTGGTAATAAATTCATATCACAAAAAGAATACTCAATTTTAGTTATAATTCAACTATAATTCCTTAATAACAATTTGTTTGTGTGTTATAGCGTGGTAGGGGAGGGTAGCTTGAATTGTGAAACATTGAGAAAAGGGATGGAGGGGGGCCAAGTATGTTGGGAAAAAAGTGTTGCGCAATTTATACTCATACCCTTATGAAGCTTTTTTTGATGTTTTAAATTATTTTCTTTTTGATATAGACATAGAAGTTATTCAGAAAAAAATACTTTTTTAGGGCGAATTGTTAAAATAAAACAGTTTTTAGGCAGCTAAAGTATAAAAACATTAATGTCCCGAGAATTCTGTGTTAATTGTACTGTCTAAAATTAATAATGGTAGATTGATAGTTAGAGAAATAAGTTAAGAACATAGTGTATCAAGAAGTACACTAACACGATTATCTAAACAAGTTGAGTACCAGGCACTTCGAAAAATATGACCAGACTAAGTATAATGCATCGCTGCAGGTTCGTCATTTCCCGTTTTTAGAGGGGGGGGGGGACAGAGGGTGCAAACACAATGCAATTTCATCGGAAAAAAGCAAACACCATGCCCACTTATATATTAATTAACTGATTTCTCAAAACCGAGGGGGGGACAATTGACCCCCCTCCTGACCCCCCAAATGAAGGGTGCTAAACGCCACGCCCACTTATATATTAATTAACTGATTTCTCAAAACCGAGGGGGGGGGAGCATTTGCCCCCCCCCCTCCTGACCCCCCACCCCCCCAAATGACGGGTTTGGCTCGTTGTACGTTTCCCTTTGTTTTGTTTTTTTTAATTCAACCCCCTATATCAGATAAGATCAATGAAAATGAAGTGGCCGACTACTGGGTTCAACGTGGCCGAGCACTGGATTTCTGTGGCCGACTACTGGAGCATTTACTAGTGTTGACAACAGCTTGGATTTTACCATAATTTTTTTTAGATTTCTGAAACAAGTAGGTGATTCACTATCAGAAAGGTTCATTCTAAAGTTTTACTTTGTTTTTGTTGCTGTATTGATAACTGAAAGTTCTAGGTTAGCCAAGATCCACAAAAGATCTCTTAAATGGCCGACTACTGGAGCATTTACCCTATTTATCCAGCGCTTTCAAACACTACCAATACATAAACTTATCAGCGAACTGTAGCTCAAGTTAAGATTATTTTCTCCCGGCGTTTAATAGCTCAGTTTAGGTCACAAATACAATGACCTCAGCGTATTAAAATCACATTCTTCCTAGAATGTTTGATTTCATTAAGCAGCCGATTTTATAAACCACCATATATAAAATTACAAAAAGAAAAGATTTTAAAGTTTTCACAAAATAAAAGTAAATTAATTACTATTATCAATATTTTACATTCAGTTAATTAAAACACAGTTCGAATTTAATTTAAATGTAAAAAGTACATTTTTTGAATTACACAAGGGTTTCAAAATATTGACTTATTGTTGTTTGAGAAACAGAATTTGAAAGTAAAGATCATTCTTAAATCTTAACGTTTAGGCATGTTTTTCTAGCGAACGATTTTTACTCAAACTGAATGATAAAAGCTGTCAAACTCCATAATCTTGAAGAGAACGAAAATTATGGTTTTATTCAGACAAGCGCCCTTTTTGTAACATATACTCTCTAAAAACTTTATTGCATAAAACGGCGGTAATGATTTTATTAAAGGATGGTTTTAACATGTTTTGATATAGTAATGATTCTGTTCTTCCGGATTTGATTTGACAAAGCGGCTGATTTTTTAATCCAGTGGTTTAATTAGTGGCGGGCACTGTACTGAAACTTAGTTTTCGTTTTTGATATATTTAACCCATTAGTGCCTGACATTTTTTTTCCAAAGATATTTTGTATACTGGCTACAAACAGTGTCTAATGGACAGGAAAAATAATAAAAAAAATATTATGTAAAAAATAAATGTTTTATTAAGGAAAGAAAAATCGTCCCTTAAAAGTTACGATAGACCCCAGAGGGTACATACATTTTTTAATTAATTTTTTTTCTGCCTACGATATAATATTTAAAAAGACCTTTTATAAGAAGAAATAAAACCAGCAATTAACATAAACTGGGAAGCTGGGAATAACTTTGAAAACTTAGCTTTTTTTCCTTGAGATTGTGAACGATGTCATTTTTGATAAAGATCATTTTAAAACTGCTACAGAACGCACTTTTGAATGGTTATGTGCTGCAATCTGTTAATAACGAATTGAAACAATACCAAGGTACTCATTGAACACTATTATTTGGTTGAAATGTTCATTTTGGGGAAATTCAGACCCCTTTTTGGACCGTCCCGAAAAAGGGACGCTAGGCATTAATGGGTTAAAAACACCTCTTAAAATATCACAATGAATGGTAAAAAATGGGGATATAGTTAGATTTACCACATATGTAACTATCATTTTACTATTTATTTCTGGAACTTACTCTGGGTCTTGGGATAGCTTTTACGGGCTTCTTATCTCCCATCTTCTTCATAGCGTTGTAGTACTTCTTCTGATCTTCAGTCATGAACATCTCCAGGGATCCCCCTGCGTAAGGTGAGATGAAAAGAAAGTTAGCTCTCTCCGCCATCTTTCTCCGGGAGGAGAAAGAGAAAAGAAGTGAAAAGTGAAAGTGAGAAAAAAGAGGAGAAAAGCTGGAATGCATGCAAGAAGCAAAGAAGAAGAAGCAGAAAAAGATTTAGCTTAACCTTACGTGAGCAGCATTAAGTATTAAGAAAAAGAGGCAAATGTTAAGTAAAAGGCAAAGTTTTCAAAAGGTGTGGGATATTGGTGGCATTTAAAACGGTAGCAAATAGTTATAAAAGACATATATATGAATACAATATTTAAATATTTAAGCGATAAAATCCGGATAAAAAATTTAGCAGAATTAAAAAAATGCTTTAATAAAATAGCTCTACCTTAAAATGGTCAAATATGAAATTGAATTTCTTGCCAAAATTGCAGTGATCTTCTAGAACGGAGAGTTTGATTAGTGATTGGATGACACGCAATCTTTGCTTCGGGTAAAACCCGAGTCCCCACACCACCCTACCCTGTTCAATCAAGTAAGATATATCTTCGGGTTTTACCCGAAAAGAAAAAAGAAAAGAAATTGGAAAGATCATAAGTAAAATTGTCTGTTCTTCAAGTTTTACTTCACATTAGTCGATCCCCTTTTTACGTCAAGCATGGTGAATAGTCCGAACAATTGTGCACATAGGCAGACAGTTTGTGCAAGCAAATAGTTGATAGAAGATAGTAGTCTATTGCAATCTGATCCTGAGTTAGAAAGTGACAGAAAGAAAAAGTCACAGAGGTGAAGTAGTTAATATTAATGAGAAGTGTTTTTTTTTTTTTTTTTGTAGGTTAAATTTCGATAATAACTAAACTATGCACATGTCTGCAAACTCAGCTAAATAGCCTAAAGAAGCTTGAGATGAACACCCAATGACACCACAACTCGGTGAGTAGCGGCATTTTATTTTTAATTTTATATACCAATTGCTAAAGAAAACAAAAGATCAGTACACAAAACACAGATACACGCACATATATTCATAACTAAAGGCACAATACAGATATTGCACAAAACCAACATATTTTATATGACTAAGAACCCAAACTACTAATTATTACACTTAATGTGACGTGAATCAAAGTCCTTTAGAACGCACTGAGGTGTTAAGAGTCATGCGATAGCAATACGCAAATAAACAGATATGGAAGTAGTTATCATGTACAAAATTGGAAAATAAGCAGTGAATTAGCAGAACTTTCGTTCGCATTAATATGATTTATATGAATCGGTTTCTGACGTGATTATCGGCGCACGACAATTATTTTAACAGACTTAGAACGTAGAATGGTAATAGGAGCTAGACGCATTTGGAACCCCACGAAGAAAATCTTTAGAGAACTCAGCATTCTGATATTTTCAGTGGGAACATGATGCCAAAAATACCTAATTCCAATTATAATCTCCCATAATAGACAATGAAGAGGTTGACCACCTGCACTTAATGACTGAGGCAAGCCTTTTTTCTAGATAATAGCAAGTGTTAATCCATAAGCAAGATTAAATGAAATAACAGTTGGAATTAATGATGGACGCGCCTGCTAGGACAGAGTGGTGAAATTTGGCTTTAATGACATGTAACAGCATGAGATCAACTCGTGTGTCTTTACCATCCCCCCAACATTGCCTTTAGCTCCTCTCTCCTGAGCTCGTAATTATATTCGTTGCATCTTTGATGTTCGGAGCACTCTGTCTGAATCAGATTAAACACTATTTCAGTTGATAGAAGCTGATGGTAGGATTCGAATATGGTGCCGAGATCACAAAGACATCCATCGGAGTTATCAGCAAGCCCCTATCAACTCATAAGTAGTGTGGGCTGTTTTTACTTTTCATGGACTGGAGTTCTCTGATCAAAATACACCAATGACTGACAGGAATTTATAACATTCTGCAGCTCGAAAACCCTTTGCTAACGTTTCTTGACTTCGTGTATCGAGATAACGAAGGACCTTTTGGAAAACAATGAGCTATTTCACCAGGTTACAACTCTACGGGATCAATTTGAAGTACAATTATAGACTAGGATTTGGCCACCTAGATCGCCCGATGTGAATACAATCTAACATTTATGGACCTAATAAAGATGTCAGGTCTTGCGCAAAATGCTGCAGCGGAAACGCTTTCAGAATGATGGTCATCTATGGAGGTAGAATGGATTAATATCTCTGCACGGAACTTAAAAGCCTTTTTGAATCAAGCTCTGTGGAGTTTCTGCACTTCGATTGACATAAAGAGTGTTTTGCACACAATACTTAGGAATACCTCATGACTTTTTTCACCTCAGTGTGTGTGTATGTGAATATATATACAGGGTGTCCACTCCTATCGTGGACCAATAGCTAATTTCTTAACCGTTAGAGATACGCATATAGTTTATTTAGGAAAAAATCTCCAAAATCCAAAAGGAATTTTGGGTCTATTCAATGTTTTTCAAAAAATCAAATTTTGAAAGAGTTACGAAATTTAAATTTTTATACAGCCCCCCAGTCCTATCAGTCATATTTAGTAAAACATTCCTGACACTGTAACGTTTAAAACTAAAAAAAAATCACTCTTCTACCACAAAAATTGACCGAGTTATGACGTTTTGAAAAATCAAGATTTTGCATTATTTCATGACGTCATCGAGAGATCGCTTAAGGGACCGCATGCGAAATCCTTCAAAATCTTGATTTTTCAAAACGTCATAACTCGGTCAATTTTTGTGCTAGAAGAGTGATTTTTTTTTAGTTTTAAACGTTACAGTGTCAAGAATGTTTTACTAAATATGATTAATAGGACTGGGGGGCTGTATAAAAATTTAAATTTCGTAACTCTTTCAAAATTTGATTTTTTGAAAAACATTGAATAGACCCAAAATTCCTTTCGTAATTTAGAGAATTTTTCCTAAATGAACTATATGCTTATCTCTAACGGTTTAGAAATTAGCTATTGGTCCACGATAGGAGTGGACACCCTGTATATATATATATATATATATATATATATATATATATATATATATATATATATTTAATGAGTGTATTTGGCAATTAAACTTATTTATCAATCGCAAACAAGCACTAACTTCTTTTTGCAAAATTATTACCTTTCCTGAACACAATTTTGTTAAATCCAATTTTATAAAATATTATGAGAACATTAATCCGCAAGGATTTCTCAGTTTCTTTTCTTTCTTTTTTTTCTGTCCTAACAGAGGGTACACGAAGCTTTACTGTGATAAGTATAATTCAGTTTGTCAGTATTTGAGAAAAATAAATGGTTAACGGTGATAAATTTTAATTCTTTCAAGCGGAAATATGACGAATATGTCTAGAATATAAAACAAATGACTATTAACACCTCAACGTATAACATGTCATCCAATTTTAAACGTCTACAAAAGGAATGAACAAATTATTTGTTTAATATTAATTCAAACATTATTTATGTAAGTAGAAAACAATTTTAAAGGTGCAATATAAATGTTTTAAAAATATATATTTTTATTGATGCATATATACATATACTGTTCCGACCGCTATAATAACTCTTATTATGACGGAGCAAAAAGAAGATGCTATTTATATTGTTGTCAGTTTACACTCTATTATTGTTTGATTTGTTTTCTGTTAGTCTTGTTTTTTGTATCTTGAATCTTGACATCTAGAGTATGAAGCTTAAATCGCTATTATTGTTTGAAAACTTTTATTTTATATTTACTTTTAATGTTATGAAGTCCAACTCAATGTATTTTTAGGCTGCATTTAGCTAGTTTTAAAATTTATACAGGTTTGAGTTATATTAATTTGAAAACATTGAAAAAGTTTTTATTTTAGTTAATCACCGAAATTATTTAAGTATTAGTTTTGATTATTCAAATTAATCATATCAATTAGAAAATCTTTTTTGATGATTCGATTAGTCTTTGTCAATTAAAAAATCTCTTCTAAGACAGCTCTACTTTTCAGCTAACACATATTTCTATTCTACAAGACATTCTTAGCTTATATTAGCATAAAACACCTACACATTTTTACATAAAAGCTCGACACGGAAAAGCACATGTACACAAATGGAAAAGACAAAAGAGTACAGCATATCTTCTACACAGTTTTACACATTTTACAAAATAGGAAGCATATATCTTTCAAAACGATATTTAACATATACCACAAGAATAGTCTCACAAATTTTGCATTTAAATAATTGTAAAAAATACTCATCTTTTTCTTTTGTTCATTGAAATTGTCAATGATCACACCGATGAAGAGATTGAGTGTGAAAAAGGAACCAATGATAATGAAGAGTACAAAGTACAAATACATCATTAGATTCCCTTCTTCCAAAGGCTGTTCGTCTATCTATAAAGAGCAGAGAAAAAAAAGTGTTGTAAAATATAGCACAGGAATGGTCTGTTAATGACAGCAAGTAACATGCAATAGTACCAAATTAATTCAAAGTTTATATTTTAATTATACTGTCAATTCATTTAGGGGGATATTAAAAATATTAGCAATTCCTGGGATCAACTTATTACAGTGGAACTTTTTGAGAAATAGAAATTCATTTATTTTTTAATGTTCTTCATGATTTTTCTTCTTTTTTTAAATTGATGGATTCACACCCAGCTTATACAAATACTGCACTAATAGATTCATATCTTTAGTAAATTAAAATCTGAGTATTAATATTTTCTGTAATTTTATACGAACTAATATCATCAGCGCAAAGTTTGTAAAAACACATTTACGTTTGATATCTTTTGCCTCATAACCCAAAAAATATGTTATTGCTTAAAATGAAACTTTGATTTGAGATTTAATATCCTAGAAAAATAATTACCTAGAAAAATATAGAGACGCAAACTTATTACAAATTCGAATATATTGATCAATTGTAAATTAAAATATCCAAAGTTCCTTTTTTAAAAGTTCATAACAATTCAATAAGGCTAAAATTTGCAATACACTGCCAACTCGACCATTTCGATCCATGGACAGCTGTTTCGAGCTTATTCTGCTCTCATCAGCATGGAATACGAAATTAGTCGAGTTGGAGGCAAAAATCCTCTTATATAGCAAAGAGAGCCAAAAAAACTGGTAGCTAATGTGAAATTAGAAATACCAGCGAGCGACCGCACTTAGTACGGTACAACTCGTAAAGGTACAACTCGTCGTGTTGCGTATGTTCATGGCGCCATCTGTTGTCCGGGTCACCAACTGCGGCGTACGTGATGGACGGCGTGTTAACCCCTGGAATAGAACCGGGGACCTCTGTGGTAGAAACCCAGTGCTTTGGCCGCTGGACTAAAAGGCCTCGTAATCCGGCGGGCAAAGTTGGGTTTTCTGCTCTTTAAGCGTACGCCACAATACATTGCATGTTTCTGCCTTAGCCCTTGCTTAGAGGCGGTTACTCACTGACTTTAAGGCTTAAATTGTCTAATATTTGTACAGTAGAAGATGTGAATAAATCTAAAATATCAGTTTTCAACAACAAGCTCAGAAAAAAACACTTCTAAATTCATTGCAATAATTGTTACCTGTCTTGTATCGACGGCAGCATACATGATGTCAATCCAGCCTTTAAATGTTGCCTGAAAATAAAATGATTATTTTAGATACATGAGTATGCTACTGTTGAGTAAAAAGAGCACTCATATGTTATTAAAATTGGTCATTAAAGTAAGAGAGCATCCTATTTTTTTTAACATCAAGAGCTAAAAAGTAGTATTATATTCCGGCAAAATAAAACGAAATTCTTACCGAGACGAAGATTATAACTGAGGATTTTTGAGATTGAAGAAAAATCATCAAAAACGATAATCAAAAAAGATTCTTCCAGCTTCTAGTAACTATTATATTCCGGCATAATAAAACAAAGTTTGTACCGAGATGAAGATTATAACTGAGGATTTTTGAGACTGCGGAAAAATCATCAAAGCAGATAATCAAAAAAGA